>CM043123.1:30377325-30604477 GCA_023701765.1 Hylyphantes graminicola
GTGCCTAACCGACTGGGCTCCCCAACCCCCTATGATTTATAATTTAAATCTATTATATTTTTAATGATCATGTTCCTCCTTGTAGAAAAATATCGAAGTTTGTTTCAAATAACAGGTTTAAAAGAATTTGGATAATAGGGTGGATCGAAAAAGGGTCATTTTCTCTTTCTTTTTACAACTAATGGATTATATATATAAAGTTTCAGTTTATGTTATTCAATTTCAGTTTAAAATTTGGGAGCATCAAAGGATGTTTTTCGCTTTTTGTTATCCGAAAGTAACATTAGAAGTTTCATCGAGATCTTTATATGTAAATAAATCTTTGGAAAATCTTCGAAGAAGTTGTTGAAACTTGCATTATATATCTATATATAAACATTTTGGGAGATATAAAAATTTATTAATTAAAAGATATTTTACAAATGGTTTAAAGGAAGATTGGGGGGGGGGGACTACTGGAAATAACATTGAACATTTATGACATATTTATACAAAATGTTGATATTCCGTCTAAATTCGTGTTAATTTTATCAATAATCTCTTTTCCATTAAATAGTTATATAGTTATAGCCGTTTGAAATTACTATACTCATTTTTACGTACCCTGTATTTTCCACGTTAATTGTACTTCAAAATACACAATATTTATCAAGTATTTCTCATTTTTGTTTTCCGATAAAATTCTTCTTAATTAAAACTAATTTTTCATTAAAGTAGATGATACACTTTTATGGAGCCAAACCGATGAAACGGGGAAGAATACATCACTGCATTCCTGTGCTACACGATGAGTTAGCATTCCGATAGGACTTGCAACAACCTCTGGAGACGAGGACTGATGATTTATCTATGGGATTATTGAAAAGTTAATTAATGAAGAATGGTTTGGTGTTGAGCAGTTCTGATTTATTGAATGAGAACGTAACTTTTTAATCAGGGAGCTGGGAGGAGGTCTAAAGTAAGTTTGAGAAGGAGCTAAAGTTTAGACATTTTCGGAAATATTAGAGTTAAAAAACTTATAATGTTCTTAACTGCAACGTATATAACTTATACGACTCTAACGACGTATACAAGTCAGAAAAAAATTCTACAAAACAAAGCATACTTATCATAATTTTTTCCGAAAAAAATAAATGTACTTTGCATTATTTTGCTTGACTTTCAGGAATATATTGACGATTCATTTGTTTTTATTAAGGACTTAATTCAAAACTAATTTGCTATAGCATAGTTCTTCAATACCAAGAATAGTTTTAATGGCTTTAATAAATATTTCCCCTTCAAATCTGAAAAAAAAATATGTTGCGGAACCGAACCACCATATACTCTGTATCTTAAGTTTAAAGATCTTCGAATTCTTTTTAAATTAACGATTGCTGTTACAGTGGTGGCCAAAAGTGTGGACACATTTTGAAAGTTTCATATTTTTCAACTTTGTGTGATTACAGAATATATTAATTGTACATCAAATTAAACAATTGTCTATCAAATTAAAAGTAATTTAATCTTTATGAGGGCCACTGTTGCAGATCGCTGAAGCCCTCTATGAGACCTTTGGTCCCATATAATCTATATCCATGGACACATCATCATCATCATCATCAAAGTAATTTCATGTAGAATTAAAAATAAATACAGTATTACAATATATGTATTACGAATAAGTTATGCAACTAATAGTAAGATCTGTCTTAGTTTTGCAAGTCATTGAACCACCAACTTGTAGTGCAATTTCAACAAAGGAGAATCCCTTGATTGTGCTTGCTTGTTCAACTAAAATGAGCATAACTTTATTTGTAATACAGATACTTTAATTCAGTTTTTTTTTGTGGAATTCTACATTAAATTACCTTCAATTTAATATTTAAATGTTTGTATTTAAGCGAAATTTAATAGATGCAAGAACACAATTAACAGTTGAAACACATGAAACTTTCAAAAAGTGTCCACACTTTTGGCCACCACTGTATATGAGAAAAAAAGTTTTTTTTACATTGTTTTTCGACAATCGATATTAATTTTGGTAAATAATGTCTGAGGATTTGCATTTAACTGATATGAAAGAAAGTAACTCGACAAAAAATAATGAATAGCTCTAATTTAATTTATTTGTATGCTTCCCTTTTCCTAAAAATGATAGTTTATGCGTCGAAAAACATTTAACTATGTAACCATAAAAATGCTTTTGGTTGTTGTATATAAATTTAATTCTATCGAAATTTCAGTACTTGAATTAACTTTGAAAGTATATAGGAGAAAATAACATTTTTAACTCATTTAATTTGATTGCTTTGTTTCACGAACATAAACATTATATTCAAATTTTAGTTTTTAAGCAATATTACTTACACAAGAATATTTTTTTTAAAAATCAACTGTGACTGCAGTACTTCAGCGAGAAACCATACTTTTCATATCTTCAGAATAATCACTCTATAAAATTTCTTTAAACTCATTCGGCATGCTTTTAAACTTTATAAAAATTCTTAGTACATCCAGGCTGTATTTTTTTCGCCCAAAATAACGCTATGTAATGTTAGTTGTAATTCTCATTACATAATGATCCGTGAAGTTCAACTGTTCGTTAAAGCACTATCTAGCTTCATGTTTCATTTAGGCTTTGGTAGCCAACTGTATGGTTGGATACCACGATCTTGATAACAGCTTTTCTCGTTAGCCTTATTCTACTGATAAAGCTGGATTTATTCTACGTATAGCAATTACGAGAATTTTGTACGTTACACAGATTTTATGAGGGCTATGATTTTTTCTTTTATATATATTTTAAAAATGCATGTTGAAAGACATAAAAAGTTCATATGGGGCTTGCTTCTCTTAAAATTTTAACTGAAATACTTGAAATTTAGTTTATTGTTAGTATGTAAAAAATATTTTGCTCTTTATATATCTCTTTATAGAGCTTTAATAAAGTAAATATACACATGGTGTTTTTGAGCATTGAATTAGTGACGAGGTAAAAAAAATGAGCTGTAAGCCAACGTAAGCTAACATGGGCGTTTGGGCATTGAGCCCAGAACAGATTTAATGTTCTTCTCCCATATATATAGGGTATTTATTGGAGGGTGTGTTCTCTTCCTGAAAGCTATTCCAATTTATGAGTAAATGCAAGTTTGAAAATTGTATAAGTTAAAATTCTTCGATAAGTTACTGGAACAGCCACGCCTACGATGAGAGACAAAGGTTCGTCAAATATTGTTCAAACCTCACAGACAAACCACCTTGCATCTAATTCATCTTAACTAGAAAGGCAATGCCTACGGTGAACGTCAGAGTTACGTCAAATATTGTATTCGACCCCACAAACAAACTACGCTCCACCCCTTTCGAATCATCCATTTTGTTTTTTTTAATAAAAAGAGTATACTTTTTGGGGGGAATTTTTCATAAATTGTATTTTCAGTAATTAATTATATTTGTGCGATTACTCTTATGTTGTGTTTTACATGTTCTTTTTTTCCTTTTCAATGTGAACACACATTGAAAATCATCATTACATGAGAATAAAATAAGTTGATAACTATTATAGTAAAAAAATACTATTTGTATACACTAATGGGTAATTATTATATACGAATTGTAACTTTAGGTTATCATTTTAAGACCAATTCCAGACCAATTCAATAATAACCAACATTATCTTCAACATGATTTTGGAGAGTTCCTTGTTTCCCCAATGATAACATCACTCAATGTCATGACTAAACCACATTTTTTATTGTCAAGAGTTTTATTGTTAAGAGCATTTATTTCGAAAACATTTCATTGTAAGGGAAATATATATTTTTTATTTTGTAGTGTGTCAATCATTTAGATTCAATTATCTTTTAATTATAGAATCTCCTCCATTATCAGATTGCCCAAGTTTTGTTATGTGCAAAAATAAATGGCCACTTTTTTTAAAGGCAGTAACAGTTTTTCAGTTAAAAGGTTTTACACATCTTTATTACAAATTATATCCTAAAGTAATACTTATTTTCTGATTAACATTGATAGTGTCTGGATATTACCTCATACACAACTTGCTAAATATTTACCCCGAGAAAATTAGTCTCGGCTTTACCCCAAGGCCATACCAGTTAAGTCTAGCACTTGTCTACCAGTTATCTCCTTTCTTCTTAATTGTTTTCAACTTTTTAATCTTCAGTATGCTAGGATTCGAGTACCGAATAAAGACGTAAGAGTAGTTTGGGCTAATTACATGCAAAATTATCCTTCCTGTAGTGTAAGTCACGTTTGTAAAAAGTGATTATCACTTCAACTTTTAACATTAAATGAAAACAAAACAGAAGAAAAGCTGATCTACACTTATTAAATCAAATAATGTTACTTGTTTTATTTAATTTGATTAATTTTGCCAATTTAAAAAGCTTGTAATACCCTTTTAAATTGTGATTTAAACTACAGTTATATGGAATTAGCCAATGATAAAAATTACTTTAATAAAAATTGTATCGATATATTAATCTAAGGACCAAGTGTCTATCAATTACCCCAAGCTACTCTAAGTTGATTAAACTAAATCATTAACTTATTAAATGCTAACTACATTAAATACATTCATTGGTGTAGGCAATTTTAACCAATGAACCAATATTAAAACCAAGTACACTAAAATATTGTAAATAAACTGAATAAATTGAAGTTATTTCACCTAAATTGATAAATTTATGATACCAGTAAACAACCTTCATTCTTTTAAGTGTGTTTATTATATTGATTAGTTGTTACATCAAAATAAACTTATTTATTTCTACAAAATATGATCTTTATTTTTTTAATAAATATAAAACAGTTTATTATCATGAGTATTTTTAAATTTATTCGAATATTTTACCTTTGTTCTAAACTAGAGAATAGGGAGTTTAGTTAGCAATGCTGCGGTTTTGCATACTAGAAATGCTCTTTTGGAACTTCATGAATAGAATTCTTCTTTTTGAAATTTAAAAATGCAGCTTCTAAAGCCTTGGTTTATCAATTGCAATTGTAAAAACGATAAGAGTGTCTAATCTCATTAATTACTCCATGAAAAAGAGTCATATATTCATTCTCTTCGCATCCTTATCTTCATAAGAGAGGGGGAGAGAAAAATAAATTAGGGCAAAAATAAATTAGGAAAAGCTATCCAGTATGAAACGAAAGGAAGACATAGAAGCAAGGGAAGCTAAGGAGTTAGTTTGAAAACATTGTATTCTTTTAGTATGAGTTATGAGCTTGATTTTTTTAAATGAAAATCGACTGCATTATCATTCTTATTTTCAAATACTTTCTGTATGCGTTTTCCAAAATGAGCATTCTGTTTTTTAATCTAAGATATTTTAGTCTCATAGCAGTTCTATAAGTAATGGAGTTTCTATTATTGAGTGTGAACTGCATGAACATTATGTTCTTAAATTTGAGTACTTGTTTAACTTTTTTGTTTGTTCTTAGTACTTTTGAAGGAACTCATGAACTCATTTGAACAATCTTGAAAATCCATAAACTTCAGATTTTCGTTATAATCTTTATCAAAGTTTGAATCCAATATCCTTTCTCACTAGCATCACTCATCAAACTATTTTGTACTGAAAAAGATTCCTAATATAAACTTTTTTACAATATTATATTCTGAATATTGATATTCCCATAAATGAATGTTTTTTTAGAATTGTGAAGTGAACCTTATCAAAAAGGTGTAGTTAATAAGCTCACATTCTACAAAGTATAACTAAGATATACGGTCCAGTCCGTTCATTGGCGACTTTGTTCAACTGATAATTTATGATCGTCAAAAGTCGCCAATGAACAAAACGTACCCAATACCTTATTTATGTGTTGAAGAATTTGAGTTTTGAAATCAGACCCATGATTTAATTTGTTTTTTGCTCACTTTCGAATACATACACTCTTAAAACAAAAGAGTGAAATCCACTCCAGTCGGAGAAGTGCATTTTCGACACCCTAAAGGCATGCACATTTTCTCAGACTGAGTTAAAATCACTCGTTTGGAGTGATCCTGTCGGAGGTTTAACATACAAAGGATCCACTCCAAAAGGAGAAGTGCATTTTCCAGTCTGGAGGAGTGAAATCCACTCAGACTGAGGTAAATTGGGAGTGTTTGTTTTAAGAGTGTACTTCTCGAAAATTTTTGAGAACTTACATATGTCCCTTTTTAATCAGAATTTTATAACAATACATTCGAATGCTAGTTATGCATTTGTCAACCCAACCCCAAGAATAGGAACCCCCTTCCTAGCATTATGACAAAAGTTGATACCGACTCCTTATCAAGTGGTAAAAGTAAAAAAAAAAGTTGAGAAACCATAGGAGAAAGAAATCTTCAAGGACCCAAATTCAGTTCTTCAACGAGAACTCTAGAATCATAAATCTTACATTCACTCTGAATTCAGGGTTTTAGAATGAAGGAAACAGGAAAGAAAAAAAAGGACTACCGAGAAAAAATACTCAGAACAAATAGAGAACTTAAGTATACGTCCCAAAGTCCCAAATCTAATTTCTGCTCGTCTTTCTTTTTGCGTATTTCTATTTTTTGTATTTCATGTGAGCCTCTTTTCCCGCTTACTCAAAAAGCCATCGGCAAAATTTGTGGAAGCGTAAAATAATAATAAAAAACGGCGGAATGAAAATATCGGTATATTCCGAGTCATACTCACTTCATCGCAAGCCTCAAAAATTTTCGTAACGTTGTTTTTACGCGTTGAAAAAATTTTTTTCTTTTCAATTTGTGGTGGTTTTAAGTTTTACGATCTTTTCAAAAGGGGGAGTTAATAAATTATTCCCTGTGCTCTGAGGTGCGCAATCAGTATGTACTTTTCACCGAAACAAAGCTCTGAAACATTTAGTGTGCTTTTATCCTGCAATTTTTTTCATGAAGATTAAAGATAGGTGCCGTTTAAACATTTGAGTTTTTTTGCACGAATTTTTTTTCTCATCCATAATGATTGCTCTTGTCATTGCATTGGGTATTTTTTGGAGGAAGAAGGAAATGGATTGGAATGAGAAAGAGTTATTTTGGGAAAAAAATTATAGGTTTTTGTAGGGTTAAATGTGGCATTGTTTAACTATTTCCTAGATAGTTGTAAGTACATCGCATTATGAAATAATTATTTTTGCTAAATATTCAAATATTTTGCTTATATGATAAGCAAATTTGGTTACGTAATTATTGATTTCTAAGCATGTCTTCTTCTTGAAGTTTTAAGCAACCGTTTCAAACTAGTCAAGTTTAACTTATGATTAGGTTTTAGTATTTAGAAAGTTTTTGTGCTTTCAAAATTTCAATATTTGTAAAAATACAGTTTATATGGAATTGTATTTTTAAATAAAGTGTGATTACTCATGTGTTGATTTATTTGGAAAAGTTTAATTTGGTTTAAGTGGAAGGACAACACAAATTTTAGTGAGGAATGAAAGTTTATAATGTACTACGTTTTTTAAGTTTTATGAAAAAACGAAAGGGACAGGATAAAAAGAACATAAAAAACACCAGGTTCTATTTGTTTGCTGTTGAAATTAAAAAAAGTGTTTTCAATGTATATATTTATAGCTTAACCACGTCACTATTATGCTTACCTCGAGTAAGAGCCTGTACTACAGAGTGGACAATGTACGTAATAATTGTACGTTAATAATTACGTAATAATTGTACGTGAAATAATTACGTAATAATTACATAATAATTACATAATAATCGAACCTTAATAGTTGAATTGGGAAGACGTACTCTGCTTACTTCTGGTAGTTAAGGGGTTAATAGATGAAGCGACACAACTAATTGCATTTATAAATTATTAGTAACTAGGCTATGACATTGCAAAGATATGTGTGCGGACTTTCAAATTTTGAGAAAGTGTATTTAACAAAAGCGTAGCTTTAAGTTTCTTTTTACTCAATTCTTGAAATGTTTTTAATTTATGATTATGGCAGTTTAGTTTTTTCTTTAAATTAAAATAACAAACAATCATCTAGTCCATGCCTTTAACTTTAAATAAAAAGTTTTTTAAAATTCTTCAAGTCATTCTTGTTATTTCAAGGAAATGAATTTTAAATTGAATTACTTCTCAAGGATGTAACAAGTAATTCCAGTTTTGTGTTTTTAATATATAGATACTTTTTAATTTTGCGACATAGCTTGGATTGATAGAGGATTGACCAATAAAGTTTACATAACTGATAAATTAATAACTACCTAATTTAAAAGAAGATGAAAGAAGCAAATGTCAGTTATTTTCTTCACTCTCTTCTATTGAGCTAGAGTCAGAACATTGTTGATACAGGGTAACATAGAACTTTTTAGTTTCAGACAGCTAAAGAATTCTCTAAATTTAACTGTATTGTCTAAATTGAATAATTATGTAAATAAGAAAATGTGAAAAATATTTACAAATTCAATAAGGACATCCGATTATTATTTGGGAAATACCACTTTATTTCCTTTGTTTCAAAGTTTTAGGGATGTTAAATTAGCTCTTAAGTAATTGTTGAAAATTTAAAGCACTGCTCTGGTTTGTAAGTAGTAGAACCTACTTACATCAAATTATTTATAAGTAAAAATTTTTGAAGGCTTTGGTTCTATCTTAAACTATTTTTTATATTTAATCTTTTTCATATAAATCTTGGCAGGTATTTAAATACTGTAATGTGTTGAAGATGCATGGAGAAAACAATATAGTTTCAAATATTTTTTATTTAAAAACTGACACGGTTTCACAGGAAGGAGCTCCTTTAATGTTGTTTTCTATTTACTGATAAGTATAGTGTAAATGGGTGACAAAACCGCATAAAAATTCGCACGAACAAAGCTATTGTGATTGTTGTGTGTTTTAATTGAGACTAAAAAATGTGTTTTTGATTAAGACTATAACAAGATTAAGAAACCGCATAAAAATTCCCACGAACAAAGCTATTGTGATTGTTGTGTGTTTTAATTGAGACTAAAAAATTTGTTTTTGATTAAGACTATAACAAGATTAAGAAACTGTAAGGATTTAAATATGATATCATTCATATGTGATATGTCTTCTTTCGGCAAAAATATTCTTTAGTTAAATTATGAAAATAGATTCAAGAAGTTTAGAAAAGTTTGAAGGTTGAAAATTTTTCATAAATCTATAAAACGCCTCAAACTGGTATTAATAATAAAAACTCAAGCCTAAGAAACATCTTTTATGGTATGGTTTAAAAAAATAAGTCGTGGAATTATTTAATAAAGTATCAGCTTTAAAATTAACCGATTAAAAATGCGCAATTAAAATAGTTGCTTTTGAAAATTATAAAATATATATATATATAATATATATATATATATATATATAATATATATATATTGTAATATATATATATATAATATAATATATATATATATATATATATATATATATATAGTTACTTTTAATTCTTTGTATGATTCTACGTTCATATGACCAATACAAACTTTTCAGAAAGCAAGTAGTTTTACTTTTTTTTTTATCATGAAACATATATTATTTGTGCAAAATAAGTTAAGGCTTGCTTTTGATAAATAAACTTCAAAGTTTAGAAAAATATGCCAGAAAAATGTTTTCTACGGCAACAAATTTGTATTTTATATTTATTAAGGGGGTATGAGTTACCCAAAGATAAATGAAAGTGAAGGCTAAGATAAGATAGATAAATCTATTTTCTAGTTGAAATTGCACGTTGCTTTTGATGGATTGTATATCCTCCTTCTTCAAGGATTTGATTTTTTTTGTATTTGATACATTATTTTTGCTCGAGGATAACTTACACGAAGTCGAGGATTTTTGTTGTTGTAACTATTTCTTTGGAAAGTGTATTTCTTTCTGAGCTTGTAATGCAACTATGATAAAGATTGTATCTTATACTATTTTGTCTATAATGTGTATTAGAATGAATTTTGAAAGAATATTTTTAATGATTATTAGTTATTTTGTAACTGAATAGTTATCTTTCATGATTCATTTTACTGGTATCAGTAGAATAACTGTCGAACATGAGGCACGAATATATGTTAAGTAAATCACAGTTTTAATTTCTTTAAAAAAATTTAATTGAAAAGTGTGCCAAAAATAAAAAGTTTCGCAGGTGGGGAACCGAAAAAGAGACTCTTTCACTTTAATCTATACTTTGACTTACCTATAGGGGTTGAAACTATAACGTTTAAAAAACAACATTCATTATAAATTTTAACCAAAACTTTAATTATGAAATGCTTCTGACATTAGCTAAGTTAAGTGGTTACAAGTTTAATTACTATCCTTTATTTTTTTCACTAACTATATTTTGATTCCGTTAGTTTATTTATTTGGTGTCTAATTTTTTAAACGAGTGTTTACGTCAAAAGTGAAAATCAAGTATTTTCCTTCCTTAGCAAAGCAATATCATGTTAATATTTTTATAGAAAAAGGAAAGTGTTATTCTTTAATAGAAGAAAATTAATTTCTTTTTATCGCCAGAACATGAAAATAATGCTTCTACTAATAAATAATACTCAATTCTTTCAATCCCTCTAAATAATACTCAATTCTTTTCGATGCAAAGTTAATATACAATTCTTGCCCATAAAAATAATATCCAATTCCTGTCTATACAAAATTAATATCCAAAGAAAAGCTCATACAAGCTTTAAGGAAAGAATATCTTTTCTTGCCTATAGAAAACAATAATAAGATCTATCTCCATGTGCTAGCCTCTTCCCCCTATCTTTCAGTATTGGTCATCTTAGCGTTAGTCATTTATCTTCATCTGTCTAACCTTCAGCCCCCAATAGAAGATTCTGCTGTGCCCCAATCCATTGTAAGGCGAAGGGGAGGTTTCTATTGTATTCGAGGAATCGAGGCTTTTTATACAAAGCACTTTACATGCTGTTTTTGTGATTCTTTCACTCGATGGAGTTTCGGGCTAGGATATCTCCTATATATTTTATTTTTATTTATTTATTTTACATTTATTTATCGATGTATTTTTGTCATTATTTTGTTTTACTTTAATTTTTTTTAGTTTTTGTGGAATATAGAAAAAAATAGTCTACTATGGCCGATGTTCGAATTTTGTTTTCACTTATCGTTCCATTGTAAAAATTGAACACTAAGGCAGAATGACTATCTCAGTTGGTTTAATACACCAAAAATGCATGAAAGATTACTCCTCTTCCAAAACAACAACAACAACCGAATAACGATACCAATTTTAGCCATTCTGTCAGCCAACCGCCAATCAAAAGAGGTTAAACCTAAATGAGGTTAAAATTTTACCAATTTTAGTTAAATTCTAAACTCTACTATAGGTTCTGCAATAAAACCTAAATTGAAATTTTTTAAAACCTATTTTGGGTCACAAAAAGACACTTTCAAAATGGAACATTAATATACCCAAATGCCTTACAACCCAATTTGGGTCCTTTTTGTTCTATTTTGATTTTTTTCCAGTGAACTATACGAAATTATTATTTGGTTTTGAGAGCACTCGAATTGAGTGGCGAAACCTTTTGAATGTTTATTTAGATACTTACTCAAAAAAACGTTACTTGTTTTGATGTTGGCCGGCCCACCGGCGCAGTGGTTAATTAAAGGCATGGATATTAAAGGTATGGTTAATTAAAGGCATGGATAATTATGCTTGTCAATAAATGTTGTTATTTGTCTATGTGTTTGTGTCTTCCTTCTTTGTGTGTCTCGTGTGACTGTCTCTTCTGGCGAGCTGGGTAATGGGCTATATAAAGCCTACACTCTCCCTTCTAGAGGGCGCAATCACTGTCATTTGTCATACTTGTTTTGTTGGGTTGCATATGTACAAAGAATATGGATATGTGATAATTAAAATAAAATAAAATTTAGCAATTGTTTTCAAACTTAACATATTTTAAATCTTTTCCATACTCATGAGAAATAACAATGATTATTATAAGATGCAGTTTCTTATTTCTAATATTTTAAATACTGATTAAATAAATACAATTTTATATAATGAAATCAATAATATTTTATTTTTCCAATTTTGCATTTGAATATACGAGCATAACTTATTGAAAACTATATTAAGCCAGCATTTTGGAAACTTAAAAGATAGAATATCTTTTGTAAAGAGGACATCGACAAAGTTTAGTATGAAAATGTTTTTTTAACTTAGTTTTAAGGATAAAAATTTAATGGGACTTTTTGATTATTGCTAATTTGTATTTAATAATATTCAATCGAAACGTTTATTAAAATAAAAATATAATCTTTATTGATTCCATATATATATTGATTTTTTTTTATTTCAATGGGATGAAATTCCGGATACGTATTGAGTAGTAATATTCATTTTTTTATGAGCTTGCAAATGTATTGAACATAAGCAAATTAAAAACAATACAACAAAAATAAGAAAATAATACAGATACTTTTTTTCATTTTCTCGATTTGCAAATTAATTCCGTCCCTAGCCCATTCTTGGCCAATTTATTTTCGTGAAAATTGTTTTCGCGAAAATTATTTTCGTAAGATTGAGATTTACGAAAGATATGACTTTGTGATCGCTTACTGGGATCTTAAACAGCTTGGAATAAATATCTTTGTTATGAGCCAAGGAATAAAATATCGCCCTTTTCAAAGCATTTAAAATACAAAATACGATCGTTATGCAAAAAGTGTTGGAGGGTGAGAAGGAAAGGGGATGGGGGTATTGCTTAAATCTTAGCATTATCGTCTTTCGAATTATAACGTATAAGATTGAAATAAGTTATGAAAAAACAAATAGATAGTCGTCCGAATATCGAATGAATTATATAATAAGTTATAAAATATACTATGGAGTAAAAAGTATTTATATTACTAGGTTTAGTTTTTTGAAACTGGATATTAATAGAATTATAACAAAATTCAATATCATTGTTTAAACTTGAGATTATAGTAACTTTTATGCAAAAAATATTATTTTTAAGGTGAATGGAGGCTGTTCCGGAGACCATTTCTTTGATTAGGTTAAATGAAAATGTTTGTTGTTTTATTTTTATTTAGTTGTTTTGAATAGTTAAACTATAGCTAGTTTTTCATGTGTTGTACATATAATTTTGCTTGCAATATTCTAAAATTAGAGTCTAAAATTATATTATATTATATAATATGAAGAAGCAGCATTAAAAATATATAGGGGAAGGTTTGTTACCTCGGACCTATTTTGACTTTTCAATTTTTATTTTCTTAATTACTTGCAAAAAGTGAATAAAAATATTTTTACTGAATACTTTATGTTGTTATATACAACATATATTTGTTTTAACATGTTATTTAAATGATTTCAACTATTAAAAAAATAAATACAGAAAATTGTAATTAGGACCAAGGTACACCACCGGCGGTGTACCTTGGTCCAACCGGTTGTGTACCTTGGACCAATTATTAACAGGTAGAGAGACTCGATTTACAGTCCGAAAACCAATGTTTATTAGCCACATAAAATTCAAAAATACATTTTACAACCTACTCTTATTTCTAGCCAAGATTGTAGTAATTGGTTATGTTAGGTCAATTGGCTCAGTAAGGGGTTTTATTGCCTTAGTTTTTTTTAGTGCCCTTTTGGCTTTTTCAGCTGCAATGCAATATTTCTCGGGTGTATTCGTTAAAATGCAGCATAAAATTAAACTGTTATTTCATGCCATAGAAAAACATTTGGCTATCTTTCTGTCTTAAATTTGAAAAAAACAACTCAAATATTTCCCCCTATGTTTATTCAACTTTGCCTAAACGTAAAAAGGATGTTCTGCTTAGATATTTATTATAAAAAATATCTTTTTAGATGAGCATGCAATAATTTATTTCTATATTATATCAATCTGGTTAAAATTTTATAGGCTTCCATAAATCTAAATAATTAACTACAAAAAAAAATCTTTATCACATCATATCAAAATTTCTTACAAATTTCCCTTTTTCTAGATTTTAAAAATCAGGGTTGCATATTGATAGCTTAAAATACTTAATTTTTCAAAGGAAATAATTTACTTGAATTTTAAAAAGGGTTTTCAACAATCTGAAGCACATAAGACCTATAGTAGTGTACCTTGGACCAGTCCAAGGTACACCACTTGTATTAGGTTCGAGGTACACCACTTGGATATTAAAAACAAAATAGTTAATCACCAAGTTAAGGTTAGACTTAACTTAATTTCAAGCACACTGTTTTATAGCTAAAACTTTGCTTTATATTGCATAACCATCGTTTCTGAATAAACACGACATATTTGAGTAAAAAATTACACTAAAGAATCTGACAAAAATTTACTTTTGAACTGTGAATTTAGTTTTTCGAAATCTCTTTAATAAATTGACCTTTTAAACAAACAGATAGAACTTCACTGAGATCCCTGGTAGCAAATACTTTAACTGCATGTGGTGTTATTTCAATATCTAAGCTAATCGAGCTAGAATCAGCATAGGTTCGAGGTACACATACGTCCAAGGTACACCACTTACCCCTACGGAAAAAATAATTACAGTGAAGCAATAAATTGCTTTTGGAAAGAAGATTACAGTTTCCGACAAAACTAATTATATATCTTTCCAATTCGAGTAATTAAGAATAATTTTTGTTGACTATTTTGTAAGAAAACATAGGAGTAATAATGCACGAAGAATGTGATTATTGAATTTTATATAAACGTTATATCTATATAATTTAAAATTTCCTGCATAAATTCTGCATGCAAAAATATAAAGAAATATATTCTGAAAGACATACTCTATATCACGTAGTGTAGGTTTCTCTATACATGAAATAAAAATGGTAAATCCACATAAAACCTGACTTATATTGTAGCATTGGAGGTCTTAAAAGTTCCCTCAGAAAGCCATCGGTTTTCAGAATGTCTCTCAAGAGAATTCAATTTTCTTTTTTTATACATTTAAGGAACGCTCTAAAATGCTCAAACTTGATGTCTTATTTTGTGATGTTTCACAAAACAATGTATTTTTTGTATGTGAGGTAAACAGACAGTGGTTTATGAGATACAAATACTGTAGCTTTTTATTTATTTCTTCCAAAGAAACGATATTTCAAGATAAGTAAAAGGTATTGAAGACACATTCCCCCCCCCCCCCGGTAAACGATGAATACGTACAAGGGTTTCTATAACATATAAGAAAAAACATATAAGAAACTTGTATGTTTTTTGTATTGAAATTGAATATTATTAATAAAATATGGTTTTAAGAAAAGGAATTATTTTATACTTATTTTAATATTGTATTTTTTTACGAAACTTAATATCAATGCTTGTTTACATAAATGATGTTAGAATTAAAGACAAACAATTCGTAATATAATTACGTCATAAACCTAATATTGAAAATTAAGATGATTATTAATGAATTCCTTAATGAAAGAATGGTCAGACCCATAAGGGAAATTTCCCACCACTCTGCTTTCTTTTAATATTCTAACGAACGAAGAAGCGTGAGTGGAAATTCCTTTTGTTCAAATATTGTCCTCACACGATTTGTGAAAATCCCCTTTTTTTGCAATTACCAAAGGAAAGTTGCATTAATATTTTTTTAATCTTTTTATATAATTTTTATGTATGCTTAGTCAGTTAAATTTTTTAAAATTTCGCTACAGAAGTAAGCTAAAATAAAGTAAATAATTTGCTTAAAAGAAATATCAATCCTTTAAAATTTTAAAACATTTTTTAAAAAAGCAGGTTCTTTTATAGTGTTGCTTTAATAAAAAAAGGTAAACAAATAATAAAACTAATATTTATTTTAGAGATTTTTTTTTCATGTAGAAATGCTAGCTGAATTTTAGTCAATATAGCTTCGAAATAAGCAAATAGTTTACTCAAGTTCATTCATTTGAATGTTTACATCATAAAAAAAATGTTGTCAATGATAACTGACTTTTTATAACTATTTAACAGCAAACTTGAAGATTTATCTGTCTAAAATAAAAATATAAATTCTAAAATAATTTTTTTAAAATTTTATATAAGGATGTTTTTCATAAAAAAATTGTTTTGCTGCAATAGATTCATTTTGTTGACTTTTTATTTTTTGTGTGAAAACATTTGCTTAACAACAGCACTCGCATTCTTAAATAAAATCATGTTTGTTTTAGAAAGTGTTACATGATAATATTATCAAGAAATAGTAAACTTTATTTAATGAAAAACACTTATTACTTACTACTACTATCATATTACTTCGTTTATTAACTTTTTTGTTATTTCAATATTTTGTAGACATTCAATCAATATAACTATAAAGCTTAATGCTATAAGTTTTATGCCAATAATACTATAGTTTAGTTAAAGTTTTCTGAATGGTGAGTGCATTTCACAAACTGAATTTTCGGAGCCGCGCTTATGTTTAATACACTTTTTATAGGTGAATTTAATCTTTTATAATGAATTTATGTGAATTTAATCTTTTATAATGAATTTATGTGAATGTAATCTTTTATAATGAATTTATGTGAATTTAATAATTTATACTCTTTATAGGTGAATATTTGCTCTAATGGTTTAGAGCTTTATTCCCTAGAAAAATTTCAATAAATTTCAATGTTAAAAAGATTTCTTAAACCTAATATTTTTTGATCTTCTGAAAAAGTGAAGCATTTCAATTTTACCAACGTCTCTGGTCATACGAGGTGAAAACTTATTTTTCTTTAACATAAAGATAAATCTGCTGACAGAGTGAACATTATGATAGATATGAGTTTTTTTACGAACCATAAGTATTTATAACTTCTACTTCTCGAGTTTTATGTTTGTATCCATATATAGAAAAATAGGGAACGAAATAAAAAGTCAGAGAAGAATTTTATGGACACTATTTCTTATGGACAATATGTGGAACACACTAAAAGTAGATTTCAAAGAGTTTTGTTTTAATATAAAGTATATGTAAGCGAAAATTTTACTATGGATAAAAAGTATATACTGTTTCTTATTTATAAACTGTTAAAAGTATACGGGAGTATTCTGTTGGACTTTTTTGATGATAAATATTCGTCAGTTCATGCATTGTTTATAACTTTGATATTTTGTAGCAAACAAAATAAACTATAAAAAAAGGAACATTGATTGATCACTGCAATCTTTTTTGAAACCTATTTTAATCTGCTGTGCCCTTAGGGATTAATATAAGAAATATCGAAAGACAACAAAAATGAAATTTAGCGAACAAATTTTTGATTTTAATCTAAAACAGAAAAATTCTTTTAAGAACAACCATACGATTATTTAAGTTTTTTCCGATTATAAGCTCTAGAAATAAATTTGGAATGATAAAATAATAAAATAAAAGCAGTTTTTGAAATATCCACGCTATTGTCAACAAAAGCAATCAAAATTTTTTTGTTTTTAAGCATATTATTTGACTGCAGGACTTTTAATCAAACATAAGTTAATTTATTGGAACTTATTTGTAAAGTTGATTTTTTTTTAATTTTTGGGATGAAAGGAAAATTTTATTCTACCCATGTTGGCGTGTTACTAAAAAGTAATTCATAGCAACTCAGCTTAAATAATTTGTTTTGAATAAACTCAAATAAGGTGTACAGATTTATTTTTGAAAAGATTTTGTAAGATTTTTGTTGAGATTTTGCATGAATTCACTTTTAAGATTTTATAAAGTTCAAATTATTTTCAGTAATTTAAAGTACAAAGAATGTTTGCGCGCTGTCGTGTGTAATGATTTGAACTATAACTTTTAATGATTTTTGTGTAGCATATTTTTATTCAAACAATTCGCAAAACGGCTGTTAAAAATATATTTCATGTTTATAATATATTCTTTTCATCATATTATGGTTACATGTTTATCAGTTCATTGTAGTATATATTTAAAAATATAAATTATTTTTCTAGTATAAAATTCAAAACATAAAATTTAAAAGTGAAATTGTTTGTTTCGTCTAAGCAAAAGTACAAAATTAGTAGCAATAATTTTGTATAATATTTTTTGATTACTACTGTATCCTTACAATCTTTCATATCATGAGAAATGGCTACTTGTTTTATAATACTTATAATTTTGGAATAATAAAATTTAAATTTTAAAAACCAAAGTTGCAAATAAGTATTCACTAATTAAACATAATCCCCCCCCCTCACCAATAATAAATTGCAGAGATATACTATTGTTCTTGTAAAAGCTTTATTATTCTTTGTGCCTTTCATGTTTTGTTATATGTGGCCCCACTTCAAATACTTTATTAAAAATTGGAAAGATATTGGTAAAAGCTTTATACAGGGTGGCGCAAATAAAAGTGGCCCGGCTTAAAAGTAGGGATAAAGCAGGAAATGCTGTCAAGGTCAAAAACCACTGCAAAATCAGGTTTACCATGTGGAGCCATTGATCGCTTTAATATTAAGCCCAAACAGAAGATAGGCGAATTATTTGCCGGTAACTATGCTATTTTCACATTTGCATTGTGATCTGATCAACTCACACACTTACACGTTGACGTTCGCACCAGATCTGAACTCACCATTGTCCATGTACACTGTACAGCTCTAGTCTAGTGAAAACTAAACAACCCAATGGATTGGTTGGTTGGTTGGTTGACATATATTTTCAGGCTTGTCAAACCAATGGAAACAGGTTTTCCAAATGAAGCCATTGAACACTTGAATAATTTATGATGGCCCGTCCGGGGCCGAGTGGTTAAGGCATCCGCCTCGGGATTCAGCCTCTCAGGAGTGCGGGGGTTCGAATCCCACCTACTGCCAGTCATCCTATAAATCGGATATCTATACTGGGAAAGAGTAGAAAAAATCCAGCTCGTGACGGATTGGCCCGAGCACACAGGGGCAGACGTGCTCGTTAAATCTGTGGAGTCTAAAGTCCCAACGGCGTCATCGTACGATGTCGCTCGAAGTTCCGTTGGGTGCCCACTCAGGTGTCGACCTCGTCACCTGACCAGGGTTCTAAATTACGAGACATTTTTGGCTTTATTAAAGTTCCCAATGGAGGTTAGAAATAAGCCGGAAGCGATTACACTACACTACGCAATTTATGATTTCAACTTAGTTTTTCTCGCCAATCAATATTCTCGCCAATCAATTTCAATAGTTTTTCTCGCCAAGCCTCTCCCCGTATTCGTAGCTCCTTGTCGGGGCGACTTTAATTTGCGCCACCCTGTATTTCCCCACACCAACTTTTTATGTTCTTCTCAAGTAGTAAGTCACAAAGTCATGAGAGAGAGATTGCTATTTCAGTCACGAGTACAGTTTGAATTTTCCAGTCACGTTTAGAGTTTTGAATTTTTGCTTATCAGGATGTGTGGAATTGAACGACACAAACAGATGTTGATTCATTTCTTTGTGTTCCCTTCCAAACAAATATTTTATCAAAAATATCATAGAAATGACACATTTAAAAAAAGCGTTTATTTTTCTCATGAGGTTAAAAACGAATTAACACATTAGGTCATAAATAAAGTTTAAGTTAAAATATTTATTTTTTGATTGCAATTACGTTTATTTCAAAATTATTAGGCATAAAGAGATTAGGTTGGTAATTACTGGACCAATAAGTCCTAAAACAACTAATATTTGTCAAAAATACCCCAAAAATGTGACACTTTAAAAGAATAGTTTATTTTTTCATGGAGGTATATCATAAATAAAGATTAAGTTTCAATATTTAATTTTAGACTGAAATTATATTTATTTCAACATTATTAAATATAGAAGATATAAATAATAAAATTGGTAATTATTGGAAAATGCCGTAAAGAAATATATCTTATCAACAATTACAATTTTTATCTTAACATTTTATATTGTAGAAAGAAAATAAACCTAATTATCTTTTACGTAGTGATAAATAACTCTATAAATAATACCAACAATATAAGTTAGTACTAAAAATAGAAACAGCCCTCAAAACTTTCGTACATATTTTAAAATTGATTCATATTTATCTCGTTCCACATTCACAATTGGATAACATTTATATTTTGCTTCAGGTAAAAATTTCATATCAGGATTCTTTCTACAACCTAAAGCATAGAATCCACTTTGAAAGTTAATATTTCACCTACTCTTATCTTTACTATAAGCTATGAATTCGGTCCCTGGAGAAATGCTGATACTGGTAGAGATTGTTCAACGCTTGTCCTTATTTATTTTGTCACCCTATTTGATTGCTAAAGAGAGAAGCGGTAAATGGAATATTTTATTACGGTTGAATGCGTTTTATTTCATAAATTTTTTATGGGGAGCGTGGTCCCTATTTTTGATTTGAATGAGATTTTCGAAATAAAAAAAATGCGAGTGGGTATCACAAAGAATAACTTATAAGTATTTTAAGAATTTGTTTCTTCGGGCGATATGCTTTAGGCGAATTCGTAGAGTCCCTTAGGATTAGTTTTGAATAACTTTTGTACAATTTTAGTTAATTAGTGAAATTTTGGAAGCATTTAAGTGTGTTTAAATTTAGTTAAATTCTCGACTACAGTTATTTTCAATATTATATATTTATTTAAAATAGCACAATATTGTTATAGTTAATATTATATTGAACTTTAAAACCTCTTTCGAAACATAAATAATGCATGTAAATGAAATCTTCCATGAATTGTATATTATGCCATGTATGATATAACAATCTTTACGAGTATAGCAAAGTGTATCTAATATAAATGGAAGTAACTTAGTTTTCATAATTTGTTAAGTTGTTACTTTTTACTACAAATTTACCTTAAAAATGTGTTATTTTTAACAAAATGTGAAATATCTTATTCTGAATAATACTTCTGAAATAAACACAGAGATTACCTTTCCCCCAAACTCTCTTTACTCTCTTGCAATAACTTACACTTGTTAACTTAAAAAGGAAAGCAATCAATCTAAATACAAGTAAAAGAATAGAAGGTAATTAAAAATTATGAGCATGATTCAAACCGTTCCCATAACCCGTTAAAAAATAACATTAAACTTGCAATGTAAAATTATATCTACAACCTTTTTACAAAAATCAAGTACCATCACTGTAAAAAATTCCAAACAGTTTCTCTAGTCAACGCAAAGGGGAAATTATCCTCAACGCTAACAACAAACTAAAAGTTTCAGCCGAGATATGAAAGTTGTGAGCCGGAACCGGAGTTGCTTAAGAGGAAAAAAATCAATGAAGCTAAATAAAATTTAAATATTAGAAAGTAGTTAAAATCCGTGAGAGTGAATCACAACCATACCATAACACGTTAAAATAACATTAAACTGGCAATGTCAAATTACATCTACAACCTCTTTACAAAAAACAAGTACCATCACTGTAAAAAATTCCAAACAATATCTCTAGTTAACGTAAAGGGAAAAAAAACCCTAACACTAACAACAAACTAAAAGATTTAGCCAAGATATAAAAGCCGTGAGCCGGAACCCAGCCAAAAGCCCTGCTAATCGGATTTCCTGATGTGATCCATAAACCAGGGTATTTTATTTCCCCAACTTCGATCTTTGAAACATGTGTTTCCGGGTACTAGGGATAAAGTGGTTGCTTTGATGCGCTAGTGAAGGCATTTACATAAATTTGCATGGGGTCCTCCGCCCGCAATGAGCCATTAAAGGCCATGAACACTCTTCGAAACTTGTTGCACGTGGTGGGCATACTTGCCCGTAACTTGGAAATGCAGTTTGGAGAATTTCGTATGCAAATGTAACCCAAATTCATGTGGGTTTCGTCAGGATTTGGAGATGAGCCATGGAGAAATATTAATTTTCGATATTAGTTTATTTAGGGATGGATAATGTTAAGGATTGGCTTGTTAAAGATTGGACATGTTTGAAGTATGCATGTGTAGTTGATGAGAATAATTTTAATTTGTTAGATTTTAAAGTAATATTTTAAGATTTTGATAGGTTGCTAACATAAACAATTATTTAAACAAATTAAAAAAATCCAATTCAGTGAAAGTTCCTAAAAAAAGAAACATCTCTTTGTAATCATAATTTTTATGACCTCAATGAATTATTTTTCATCACTTTAAATGTATAAATCTTAAATACGGTCAAATGTTAAAATTTAAGAACTTAAACTTATTGTGGGAATCGGAGAGAGTTGAGCTGGACATACTCCAAACGAAAGGGTGTTAAGGTGTTAAGATAACTGTTTTATTAAAGCTATAACTAAATCCATACAATAAATCATCATTTTTCCAGGTTCGCAACAGGATATTTCATTAAAATGCGTTTTAAAACAAAAAAATCTAGTTTCGTAAATGATAAAAGGTTTATACTTAGTGAAGTTTTTATCCTATCTTGATTATCTATTCTGATAAAAAAAATTTCTTAAAAAAATATTATTGAATCCGAGAATAAAACTGTTTTCATTAGCTTAATTGCTTTTCTTTTTTTCCCAAACAGTTTAGCAAAAAAGAAAATAAAAATATAATAATCTAACTTTATTAAAAAGCTGATTCATTATGTACAATTAAATTTATTTTAAAGAAAAATGTCTTATAATATGAACTAAAAACAGATAACCTTAATGAAATTTAATCCTTTTTTAAAAAAATCCGTAGAATATACAATAAGGAGATATATTCACATTTTCGATAATTTTTTAACTCTTAAGCCAAAAATAGCACATATTACGATTTCCTTATTAAAATTCTTACTTCTGTTAATGAGCTTTTTGGGGGAAAATATTTACTTTGAAACCAAGAAAGTCACAGAAAAATATATCGCGAGCGAATTCAAATAGATGTGAAATATTCACAAAGCCTTTTATTTGACTTGGCGAATAATTTCACTCTTGACAGCTCATAAGTATGGTTTGATAAAATGGTTACTTTCATTTAAAAAAAGTAATTAATAATCGATTCTTCATCAATATTCAATAAAATTAAAAAAAAAACCAGAGTATATTGCGTTAGTTTTGTTCGATTTTGTACAATAAAAACATTTAAGTTAGTTAGTTTAAACTAACTATTTAACTGTTAGGTTAGCTGCTAACTGTTAACTGGTAAACTGCTTAACTGTTAACTGTTAACTGGTAAACTGCTTAACTGTTAACTGTTAACTGCTACTGTTTAACTGTTTACTGTTCACCTGTTAACTGTTCACCTGTTTAGTTTAAGTTTAGTTAGAAATTAAAACTGTTAAGTTTATAGTTTTATTATTCTCACAAAGGTTTTAGGTATGGCAAAGTTGTAATTCAATGTGTAAATTTTAAAAAAAATTTTGAATCCCCAAAAGTTTATTTTAAAATTCGTAGTTAAAACCATTTTTTTTACTTAAGTAAGTAAAATATCAGTGAGCAATTTATTAAACAAATGAAGAGCTTAGTGGAAGAACATGCTAAGTGGCAAAAATTTGAAAACGAGAAAATGAGCTATGAAGTTTTTCGTTTGCACTCAGATCTATTGAAATCGGAACTTGTAAATGTAAAAAGCGTATTAAACTTAATTTTGATGAAAAAGGGGAAACTAGTTATCGTTAAAGAAGATAATAATATATTAATTGACACAAAAATCGAAATTTTTTCAAAAATGTCACTTAGCACGTTCTTCCACTAAGCCCTTCAAATGTAGAGAAATGATTCTGAATGTGTTGCTGGTTTCAAAAGATTCATTTAACAATACTCTGCTGAAAACCTAAAATTTGTGATTTTCGCTGTGTTTTTTGACATATTGAAATCAGGGATGTAGAACCAAAGTTAATTATTTTCTTTTCCTCATGTTGAAAACACCTATGGATGTCACATTTAATTCAAGTGGAAAGAAGTTCCTCGTTATTTATCAAAATAATTATGTTTATTCATGAGTTAGAAAATATATTTTCCATCTCTCTCTTTGTTATGCATCATTAATTTTCTCTTTAGTCCGTTGTTGGAAGATGTTTGCGTTTGAAATGCTTCGTTAGATACTTATAAACATTTTACACATTTTTTAGCTTCTATATGAATATTATTTTATTTTGTGTGAATCCTATTTTCGTTTTGTTTATTTTCATTGAGTTTTATTTAAATTTAATTATCTTATATTTTAATATGAATTAGATAACACTTTTAAATGTAAGCAAACATTTGTCGGAAATTTATTTTATTTTGTGTGAATAATTTTTTTCGTTTAGTTTATTTTCATTGAGTTTTATTTAAATTTAATTATCTTACATTTTCATATGAGTTAGATAAATCTTTTAAATATAAACAAATATTTGTCGGAAATTATTTTTGAAATTTAATATATTCACACTGGTAATCTTTTAATCAAATGTATAACGTTAAACTTTTTATGCTTTAATAAATTGTCTACAAAACAGCGGACTTAAAACAAATATATTCTGTAATATTAACTTCGAATAAAACTAATAGTTACAGTATTGACGTTTGCGTTTCGAAAAATGAAATTTCGATAGATATTTGTATTGTGTTACGGATTATACTTGAGATTGGATGCGGTAAGTTCTAATTTAAATAATGTAAAAAAGACAGACGTTATGTCACAGGAGTTAATAAGTTCTTCTTGATATAAACTAATAATAATTGGACATACATTTTAAAATTTGCCTTCTGAAAAATACACTACTTCTTTACCCATACAAAGCATACAGATGAGAAAAAATTATTTTAGCTGCATGTTTAATGCGATTACATATAAATGTCTATTTAAAATAATGTTTTTGTTGATTCAGAAACTTATAAACCATAGTAGATAACAATGTTTTGTTAGGATTTTCGTAGCTTCTTTGTTTGTAGGTTTATACAAATATTTAGTTCAAACAATGAAAAAATGTAATTTAGTTATTTTATAATATATTCATAGAAAGCTTGGGCTTATGCTTGAATTTATTTTCATTATAAAAGATAAACCTGCATTAAAAGTCAATATATATATACTGTCAATTTCATTAAACTGACAAGGCATATTTATATATTGTATTTTAAAACAATTGTTTGTTTATTTATTAAAATAAAAACTGAGTTTATTCAGAAAGGAACAAAATAAATTAATAGAACACATTTTTAAAATTATTTTTATTTGGATCTTTCCTGTTGATAAAATCAAATAAATTGCAAAGCGTTAAGTTGAAATTCATTTATTTTTTCAATACCGTATTTAAAAGAAGAAAAAAGCAAAGACATTTAAAAAGTAGTTTACTTTTCACTACAAATCACCCAGCATGAAGAATTGCAAATACAAAGTTGTAATAGTATAAGTAGGAATACAAAGTTTATACAAGTAAGAGGCATATTTGCTTAAAATATGCAATTCAAATGATTTCAATAAATATTTCATTGATTTAATTGTAAACTACATTTAAACTATAAAATAATTGCAATGGATTAATGGCTTTAACATATTTAAAAAATATCAATTAACTTAAACTTAAGACTTTTCTTTCAATAGTTAAAAAGAAATAGAGACTTAAAAAGTAAGGTACACGGAGTTTACATTCATAAAACATTTTTAGGCAAAAATTTGTGCATGATTCAATTTAAAAGTCTTCTTCTTAGTTTGATTAAAAAGGAGTTCATTAAATAATAATAATTGCAATTAAAACTTTTGTCCCCTTAACTAACGAATTATATAAATGCATACCTTTACAGAAATTTTATACATGCCTTATTATTAGAATACAACAAGCATATTTTATCTGCAATATTAAAAAGTTTTTCAGTTATATATGTAAGAGCTGAAACAATTTAAGTTTTATTGAAACTGTGTAATTTGAAACTGTGTAATGACAACAATACTGCAGATATATTTACATATTGTTCGTATTCTCGTATACACAGTACAAGTAATAGAGCTATACGGTTTAGACGGACTTTCCTTTCCCAGGAGAAATAGATGTTACAGTAGTATTCTCAAAATATGAGTTCATTGGAGTGGCGGAGGAAATGTTTTCAAAATCATGCATGTGACGTTTTCCCAAAGTTCATGAATTTACTCAAGTTTTCTCTTTTTTACAAAATCACGAGACGTTCCATCACTTTGATGTAAAATGATCAATCACAACTAATTCTAAATTTGTACACATTTCTGAAAATCTTCTCAACTTGATGGTTCCGTATCAGTTCTTTGAGATTGCTTGACGGATATTGCAACAAACCTTGTTCGTTATTTTCCACATGTTTAGAAGTGCGATTACATGGTAGAGATTTTTTCAATGTTTATAAAAGTATTTCTTAGTTAAAAAGTTTGAAAAAACTCTAAGTTGAAACCATAGCTTTCTGTGTTCAATACAACTAATATCGTTTTGCGGTAAAGGTTTAGAACATCAATGATATGATGTTTTGAAAACAATTATTAGAATTTTTTCGAAAATTTTAGTAATGGTTAAAAATTTCATTTTTTTACAAACTACCGTGTTACTTGCTTATTATACAGCTTGAAACATTTATTTGCGTTATTTTTTGGCAATATTCTCAATTCTTATTTCAGGAAAGAATTTTTACTTACCATGCTTTATGCCTATAAGGCGTGGAAATAACAATTTTCGTAAAGTTTTTTCAATGTTATTTGACCAATTGATGTTCTTAAGCACAATGGGTTGAAAAAATGTACATGAAATTCCCAAAAGTTCCTGGAAAAGTCGTTTCATAAATGGCTGTATACAGAAACTCGGACCCTTTTGTTTTCAATTTTAATGCAAAGACACCTAGAAACTTTCAAACACAGACATGGAAGAGAAGAATAAAAACACGAAATGAAAGCAACTTGAGCACCAAATGCAGATTCAAATTGAGGTTCTGTCCTTCAGCTAACCCAAGCATAATCGGTCAGACCATGCGCCGACCAAAACTTGCACTTGGTTTTGTGGTAGGAATCCACCAAGGTTATATTCTGCCCCATCAGCGCGATGGAGTTGGGGTATTTTAACCATTCTTCAGGCGAGATACCGGTGCCAGAACTTCTGATGAACTCCATTACTGTTTTCTGGATGGTGTCGCGGAATCGGAAATCTTCTGGTTTGGGAGTATCGATGTAGTGGTGCATCGTATCGAAGAAAGCGACTACATCCCATAGGTGGCTGCTGTAGACTCCTGGATAGCTGTAAACTCGTATCTGTTAAAAAATAATACACAATCTGCAATAAGCATATTATATATATATATTTAAAAATAAATAGATGTTTAGAATTTAAAAAATCGAATTCAGTCTGCTTAAAATTGTCATGGAATGTTTATTTTTTGCTATTGTTTTTCGGGAAAGTTCTTTTTTAACGATAGGTTTAATATTATTGTACGAAACATAAATTACATTACGAAACATTTGTTATTGTGCTGGCACAAACAGGAAGACAATAATTTTTCTTATTGAAACTTTAAAATTTTAAACTAGGTTGTTCTGATAGAAACTATTAAATTGAAAACCCTATGAGAACTGTTTGCGATTTAAAAAAAATTAACAATTAATGCATTTTACGTGTACATCATGTGTATCTTTATGGAAGAACCCAACAGTAATATACCTTAAAATCATTCGCATTCGTTACTTAATACTGTTATAAATATAAAAGGTATTTAAAGCTCATCATACAAGCTCCAACCATTGTTAATTCCATTCTACATTTTTGCATAATTTGTAACATGCTCATAAAATCTTTACACAAGTGTCAGGGTAAAGGAGACATTTACAATCGATTATTTATCTCATGTCAAGCAATTCCGTTATGTCTACACATTAGTTCGAAAATACTGTAACTCGACTGAGGTTAGTAAACTAAGTTTATATGTATATAAGATTATAATGAAGGTTTCGGGAGAAATAGTCAATACGATTTTATTACAGTTTGATTATTCAAAAGTAGATTTTCAATAAAAGCAATACGAATGAAACGGTATCTAATGATATTTCATGTTGCAGCGCACAAAAATTATCTTAGTCCTTTATATTTTTTTGCTTTAAAAATCGTAAGAATTGTGTGCAGATTCCAATATTTCTAATTTTCTTGCCTCCATTTATGCCAATCGCTCGTTAATACAATTAATTAACGCAAACCTGAAGAAAAATCGTACGTGGTGTAAGTACACTAAACGACTATACATATTGAATTTACTTCAGTCCGCATACATTCTTCTTTATAGTTTTATCAATATAATTCGTTTATTGGATGTTAGCACCAAATAACGTTTTCCACCAGTGGATTTGAAGGTCTAACGCCCAATGTCTTGACAACTGGGCTCTGACCTGATTCACATAGAAAACTTATATTTGATACCAAATACCATTTACTGCTTTGTTAAACCCATCATTCGGTCTCTAATAATAAAATGAAGAGGCACAAAGCGTCTCTCAATTAGAGAGACTCCGGAACTTGTGAATTAAATTAAATTCTCCAAGCCCGGCAAAGGATTGGGAGCTTATAAGTAGTGTGACACGTCATGCATAATTTATAAATTATTTCAGCGTGACAAGAGTTTGTGTTATAGACTAAGAGCTATGCCTATTATCCCTATTGTGCATGCAGGGTTATTATCAAACTCAGAGAGGATTTCGGCCATGTTGAATTTAAATTAGCTTTGTACGTTGATCCTAGTGAATGTTGCATAACATGTTTCATGTCAGCTTATACTAAAGGCAAATTCAGTTTCTTAGCATATACTTGGACTTAACTATGTTCATGGTGTATTTATTTAAAATGATCATGTGTCGAATACATTGTCTTTAACAATTTATTGGTGTGTAAAATATGTGGTTAATAAAGGTGTGTTCTCCATACATCTATCGCACCGTTTGTGGAAATTGGAAGTTTTTGCCATGTTAACACAGTGTGGGAAGTAACTTTCAGGGATTTAAAAAAGTTTCACGGCATTATATTTATTTTTTCAGCAAATTTGATGAAAATCCAAAAAATTAAATTTTTATTGTACATAAATTAAAGAAAACACGTTCGCTTCAATTGAATTAATTTTTTTTAACTAATTGAAATTTTTAAATTTATAATGTGTCGAGAATGCAAAATTATTTTTTTAAGAAAATATTTATCTATTTTAAACAAAAACTTAGTTACCATATCCAAGTAGTGAAATTATATTCAAATATAATAAAATACGTAACAAACTAGAGTTTTAGAAAATTGTTTTGCAATTCTTATTATATTTTTGAATTTTCAAACTTAAATTATGGTTTTAAAAATTGGAATAAATAAAATTCTAAAATTAATAGCACAAAAATTCAATTTCCCTTAAAAAACCGTTATTAAAATTTTATCAAAAGATCCTAAGAAATTATGCTCGAAAGAAAATTTTAAGCCTTTACGAATTCCGAATAAATAGTGATTCTCAAAAGATTTAGAAATAAAAAGATCTTTTTTTTTTAAGAATGGTTTGGTGCGTGTTGCGTCTAATTTGAAAATCCTCTAATTTATGCTTCAATTTTTCATGAAATACAAAAGACGGTAAAAATTTTCACAATAAGATTGCGAGATCAGTTTCCAAGATGTCAAGATGTGTGCGGAACGACTTTGGTTAAAAATAACTTTTCATTTGTTTGTACCATTTGAAATATATGTTTGTCATTAACTATGTAACCCCTCCACCAATGTTCTAAATTTGTCTTCCACATTTATGTCACATTTTTAATTCTAGTTAATTATTACTCAGCCTTCTTTCTCTGCTTATTAACGCATATTTCAAATTTATGTCGAAACCAGCTTTGTCTAGTTTACATTTCCGTAAATAATGTATGGTTTCTAATTAAGCGTTGAGATCGCTGTCTAAAGCAAGTATAAAGCTGTATCTTGCATTATGCTCATACTCAGCAAATACTTGCTATTGTCAATGCTTAAGAATCCTGATTAACAGGATAGCCTCTCATTCATAAATATTTTTAAAAATCTGTTTCCATTTAGTTGCGTATCTTTTTCGTAGTGTTAAAGATTACCTATAACTTCTTCGCTGTTTTAAGCCAAAATCCAAACCAAAATTAAGATATCAAATAGATTTTTTAAATTATTAATTTTAGCAGTTTATTAGTGGCATTGAAATACCATGATGCTTCACTTAAAATACGTACTTAGAACTATACCTGCTAATTTTGTAAATTGAAATTTACCAACATATAATTTTAAAGTTAGTTAAAAAGTTTATAAGTATTAATAGTTTAGAATAAAAATAGCTTATTATCATTAAAAAAAACAAATATAAACGATCTAAAAAAACGGTATCATCAAAATAAAAATACTATCTATATTTTGATACATACAGGTGCAGATGGTCTTGAACTAACGACGTATCTGAAGACAGGAGAATTCGTCACTGTTGAAAGCATTTCTGTAAAATCATTTAAAGGGCAAGTCTGGCGTATGTCGGTTACCATTGTTGTATAGAGCAGCTCTGGAGAAGGATTATCGTCTATGAAAAAATATTAGAATAGATATTGTAAGGCATTTGTTTATAATCAAGTAAGGAGCAGCTCTGGAGAAGGATTTTCGTCTATAAAAAATTAGATATTGTCGGGCATTTATTTATAATCACCTAAGGAGAGGCTTTTGACTATAAATCATATCTTAAAATGAAAGTTTTCCCACGAAGGTAACGATATACAAGCAAAAAGAATTTGTTAAGGAAAATCTGTCCGTTTTTAAGGTAACAGGGAACAAAACGACCATTCAAAATATCGAATTTTCATTTAAACTTTCGCAACTGAATCGTGCCTTACGAAAAAAACTTTTACGATGTACATTTCAACTTGCGGCTGAAGTTTACAAATTGCGGCTGTAGTTAATTTTAATACAACTTTATTGCCAGCTTTAAATGTCATCATTCTAAAACACCAATTTTTAGCCTTAATGTACAATTTTCTCTTTTTCTATTTTGCTAGAAGAGTTGAAGTTTTCTGTGATGTCGTATACATGTTTATTTAACACAGTGAACCAAAAATATTCCGAAAAATATTATGTGTGTAAAAATAAGACAAGTTTTCTAATTTAAGATATTCGAAAAATTTCTATTTAGGTTAATAACTTAACTAAATAGAAATTACTAAATTATGAATGTTACTAAATTATGAATGTTTTATCGTCAAACTTGAGGTTCATTGCGTGGAATTGACTTTATTTTTATTTCTATAAAAATATTATGTTCAGATACACATGCAATAGTTGTGCTGGAAAGTGTATCTAAAAGCTAAAAATAGGTGTTTCAAAATAAGGACATAAAAAGCTGGAAACAAAGTTATATTGAAATTAACTACCAAATTTGTAAACTCTAACCCCATATGCAGATGCGTATGTAAAATTTTTTTTGTAAATATTCATTTTAGTGATTGAAAGTCAAAATAAAAATGTGATACTTTGAAACGTCGTTATGTTCCCTGTCCTCTAAGAAATGGAACATTGATGTTCGTAGTTAGTGAATTCAATAAGACTTCATAGTAAACTACTTAGAGTTTGATCGATACAGCGCGTGATATATTTTACAACTAAAAATTAACTACACTTAGGTATTCAGCGTTAAATCTTCCTATTTAAAACGGTGCATTCAAAAGCTTTTCTTAAAAGGTCAAAATAATAAAGGGCTCTTGATTATCTAGTTTTTGAAGCTAAATCATAAGTAGTTGATTTTTTAGTTAATTATTTAAGAGAAATCAAAACATGTACGCAAGCATTTAAAGAAATTTAATATTTAAAGCAACCTTAATGTTTGTCCCTTTATAATGTCAAAAAAGATTGTCGTTAATATAAAAGCAAACTTATTAATAATCCAATTTCATATTTATTTTGAAATAATTAAAACCAACGTAACTTAGTTAGCTTAAGAATATTTAAAAAAGATATTTGTTGGAATCATATAAATCATATCTTACTCATTACAACAATTAATTTGACTTAATATTGAAATTCTACCGATTGCTTAGAAATATAAAATATTCATAATTGGAATTATTTTCACGCTAACAAAATTAATTGGATACAACCGTTCTTACGCGTTCAGATATAAATTGTCTCGGGTTTTACACTAATATATTCCGACATTCGAGTAATAAACCAACAAATGAAGTCCCAATAGTTGGTTCAAAATAGATTTGATTAGGAAAAGATTTTCGGTTTAATTTAGGAAAATGATTGTAGCAATTTAAAACCAGAGGTTTAAAAAGATTTGGCTAGTAGATTAGAAGATTCACGATTTTTTTAGAATGGATGAATGTACAAATTAAATTTTTTTTTTTAAACTCGGTATATTTAAAGAAGCAGTATCTATTTTTTTTTTGTTAAAGTTGGATTTTTTAAAAAAAGATTTTACTTTTCATTAAAAAAGTGAGATGAAATTTGGGGCAATTTTTTCTGTCAAGATAATCTCTTAAACTTCATATATAAAAATACAGAAAGAAATATTCATTTTGAAGACAATTTTTAAAAATATATAAAACCTAAGAAAAAATGCATAAAAATTTTGTTTGTTTATGTTTCATATTTTTTGCAATTAACTATACTGATTAAATGTAATAATAAAAGCGCATTTAAATACCAGAATTATAAATTACTGAATGCTTTATAAATTCTGAACTTACTAATTTCTTAGTAATATAAAAATGCAAACAAGGATTTCATTTTATTCCGAAGTTTGCAGCTGTAATGCTATTGAACAAAAACCTAATATATTAAAATCGATCAAGCTCATAATTTTTTTTTAAAATTATAAATGCTAGAAATATTACGGCAATTGATTGCAATTAGTGTCCAATTAAAAATGCATTTGAAAATACAAAATAGAACATTAAAAATAGTAAACTGAACATCAAAATTAATGTTTAAATATTTTTTTTTAAACCCACCAAAAACGTTTACGGAAGATAAAAATATCATTATGTTCTAAAATAAAATTTTATCCGTTTATAAACTTTTTAAAACTTACCGTATATATGAGAAGTGTTGTAAAGTTGCAAAGTCAACAAACTAACTCTTGGCCCGAAACTATCCAGACTAGTGGTGACGTATTTCCGGTATTGGTTCCAGTTCCAAGAATGAAGATCTTCTGGCCCAGGCCAGAAATCAACAGCTTGAGCTGAGGTTCCTACATAAAAAAGAAAGTTTAAAATATTTAGATAAAGTAATTCTGTGTACATTGTCAACAGCATCAGGCTACACTCTTATCAGACCAATATTTTATAATACTGTTTTTTAAATATTGTTGTTACATACTCATATTTTCATTTTAAATAATTTGTAATAAATTTTGGAGATTTATACAAATATTTTTTGATTTAAAAATATTCTCTTTAATGAAAAACAGATTTTTCAGAAAACGTACCGATTAGTAAAGGAATGTCTTTGATATTTCGGTGCAGAACTGCCTCAATTGGTGACGACGGTAGAATATCACCTGGAATAATAAAAAAAAAATCGCAATATAAAGTTAGATAAAATTAATAAGTAGTAGTTAGTAATAAATTAGTAAGAGCAATAGTGTTTATTTAACTTAATATTACAATAGATGTTATACAAAATATTATACGACTTTTTTTGTTAAAATTGTTGTACTCATATTGGATTATGTATGTTGTCTTCGATATGTACTCTAATAAATAATGAGAAGTTTTAAGGATTATATATAAATTAAAACTATTTGGTATTATTAACTTCTAAGAAGATATTATTTATAAATATAGCACTGCCTATATTTATAAATAATATCTTCTTTTTTCAATATAGAAAACAATGTATTTTTAAGATAATTGTCATTGTTCCAGAATATTATTATTTAATTTCAAATTGAAAATTTATCTGTTTTTTATTACTTGAAATGTTACTTATTAATTTTTGTTAACAGTTTATTTCCTTTCAATTACTTGAAGTACCGGTTATATTAAAATACATCTAATAATAATTTTAACGCTTTTTTTTAATTTATAAAAGGATTGCTTATTAAGTTTAAATAAATTATATATATGCTTTAAATTTCCATAAAAATAGCCTAGAACTTCATAATAATAGAAGCGAAAAACTTTCGTCTGAACGGAATACTTAAACAGAATACTTAAACTCTAATAATGTTCTTAACTTAATTTTCTCTGTGGCTAAGATTAAAAATACATGTAAAGGAAGCGTTTCAACGAATAATCTAATTTTATTCTTGACATTAAATTAAGTGAGCTAATTAAATGGCAAGGTTCAAAAGGCTGAATTTTATATTATCGTAAAGTCCTTGCAAAAACTCCCGTAAAACCATAAGATATATAAATAGTCTAATACAAAAAAAGAACCGAATTGTGTTTTTTTTTCTTGTAAATTTTTCAAGTGCGGCAATGAAATCGTTAATGTTGAATTTCGCCAATTTTTTTAGACGCTAACTTGTTATTTATAATTTCCTATCAGCGTAATGAGAACTTATTTGCGAAGAGTTACTATACACTGATTTTGACAAAAGTAACTCCTTAAACTGTTTCTTCTCTGTAAATCTGATCAGTTTAAGAAAATGCAATTACGTGAGAAAAATTCACATAAGTGTGTTCTTCCTATTTTATTTCATTTATTTAATAAGAAACTTTTTTGTACTACGACACCATCTTACATAAACATTGTTTAATTGCGCTTTCTAACGACGTTAATATTTGAGAAGCCAAACTATATTAGCTTAACAATCTTTCAAGTAATATTTCCTAACAATGATTTTTCGATAATTAGAAAGATTTGAACTAGCATAGATCATTAGTTTGAGGTTTTGAAATTACTATTATTGGTATAGTTGATTTGGTTATTTACCCTGAAAAAAGATATATCAATTAATAGGGCAGGAAAAATGTCTTCCAATAAATAGTTTTTGTTTATGTGGGACCGGTGCTCGTTAATGCATTTGCAATTGTTCTGGCACTTGTTCAGGTTGACTTAGGTTCTAGCTCAGGTCATGACCTTGCCACTTGATCGAGATACAAAATTACGAAGCGCTTTTTGTTAATTTGATGTGATGAAAATGTGTATAGTCACAAGCCAGAAATTGGCAGCTGGCGCATTTAGAAAACACCTAATCAAATTATTCATGGGATTTTAGATGAAAAGAATAACATCGATAAATATTTGTCAGAGAAAAGTGACAATGGAAGATTTTATCAATCTCCCAAACAAGAAATTACAGCCTATTTTTAAATTTTATTTAATTAGATTATCTTTATCGAAAAATCTATCAGGAATCTGAATATTGAGTTGAAAATGCTGTTAAAAATTTATTTAATTATACTAGCTTTGGAATCATTAAGAAGAGCCAGAAAACTGATGCGGTTACCAATTGACGATAAAGTAGTTAGTGAAAAGTTAATGATATTGCGCAAATTCAACTTCCCCTAATTTCAATATTTTCGCAAAAATATGTCGTCTTTTAATAGATCCAGTACCTATTTAAGTTAATCGGAGAATATCACATGGATTTCTGTGTGAGACATATATCGGAACTATCTATTTTAAAATTTTAATTTTAAATTTAAGAGGCATCAGAAAAAAGTAAACAAATATTTTTGGATTGTATGGAGTCGGTTTAAAACAAAAAAAAATGTTAATTCCCTATTGAATGAAATAAACTTCTTACTTTACATCCATTATACTTAAAATTTTAGAAATATCATTTGAAAATTCTTGTTATTCCCTATAGAAAAAAAAATGAAATTTCTTATTTTACAGCCATTTTACTTAAAATCTTACAATTATCACTTGCAAATTTATCAAACTACAACACCGTAAATGTCGCTAATTCTCAGCCCAAGTATCCGACTCCTTCCCATAGAAAACTTTCCCGAAATTGTAGCACCCAGCATTATTAATGATACCAGGGATTTTCAGAGCGCGTTGTTCGATAGAAGAAGATATTCGCTGGATTTCACCTCGGTTATTTCAAAAACTTATATGGGCTTAAGCACTAATTGGACTGTTAAATACTCATCAACGAAGGGGGCTCTGGTGATTGATCTTTAATCACCAGTTTCAAGAGATCAATCGTTAATCGCATTAAGACAGTGATTAAATGTTGTTGAAAAAGTACTCTTAAAGTGAGGAAGTTATCATTAAAATATATTGATTATGATGGAAGGTTTTTTTTGGGTGATTTTTAGTGGTCATTAAAATCGAGTTAGGAAATATTCGAGTGTTTTTGGTTGGTGTTATAAAAAAATTATTGTGGCTAAATTTTTTTATTTATTTCTATAATGTTTTTATGATTGTTAATCAAAAACATTTAATAAGATTAATTGATTTTGAGGCTCAGTAATGATATTGGGAGAACTTTTATTTATCTTTTTTTTTAATAAACGAGCCGTTCTGGTTCCCAAACTAAAAATATACATTCGAAACACGTTTTATATCAAGTAATTAGGTAAATTCGTTTTTTGTAATAATATCCTTCATTTTACCGATGCAAATTTACAAATATATTGCCATCGAAGTATTGAAATAAAGTCGACATATGCTTTACTCTAAAGTACATTGCAAAAAAATACCAGCACGCGTGCTGTAATTTAACGCATGCAACATGTATTATAATTTTCAAGCACATGCGCCTCAGCCTCGTACCAGTTTGAATTCCCTATTGGTAACTAGAATACTGAATAAGGTCACAGCAGGTCACGACGTGTACGCATGCTGAGACAATTCAGTATAAGTCTGTTTGATTGTGGTTACAGCGACAGCTACAATGATTCAACTTTTCAATGCATTCAACTTGTTTTCACAGGCATTTTCTGTTTTCAATAATTGTTAATATATAGGCAATTTGTTTATTGCAAAAAGACATTTTCACAGACGTCTCATGCAAAAGTACATGTTGTGCGCACAGATTTAATTGTATATATGAAAATTAAGTCTTTTCACAATTTGTTGAGATTTTCTTGCAAGTAAAAAATATTTGTGGCTATATTTTTTTCACCTATTTTATGTTATGCTCTTTATATAAACATTTCATTTAAAATTAGAGTTACAAAAAAATAAGAAATTTAGTTCATATGAAGAGGATAATGGACTTTCAAGTAACAGACATTGTAAAAAAATCATTTGAAAAAAAAAACCACATTGCAAGATTAAGTAACTTAATAAAACATTTTGTCTTTCAGAAAGTTTTTTGTTGAAATTTATTTTAAGAAAAAATTAGATTTTTTAATTGTTTTATTCTTTGTTGCTTTCAGTTTGTCCATGATTTTAAAGAACAATTAAGTTATATTCTTCTTTTTCCATTTGTATTTAGTTATTTATTTTGTTTCTCTTTTTTAACGGGTAAGGCTATTTTTATAATCCAAAGGTTTTTTTTTTTTTGAATTTTCTTTGCTATATTTATTTGTTTTGGCTCGTGGCTAGATGCCAGAAAATTGTGTCTCTTGTCTTGTCTTTGCATAGAATAAACTTAATAAAATATTTTCGGTTCTGAAGATGTTGTAGCAAACTAAAGTAATTTAAATTCAAATCAAGTGCTGGTTATTTGAATGTTAAAATCGAAAACTAATCAAATTACAGACATTTTACTTCTTCATGTGATTTTTTTGTTAAAAAATGCAAAAACAAGTAAATCTACATTCTTGTTTTGGACTTTAGCTATATATAAACGTATTTTTACATTGAATGTTTCATTTAATATTGTTATTGCTATTACTGTCGTTTAAAATTTTTGTCTGCGTTCCTAATTTATCTAATATTTTTAAAAAATATTTTAATATACAGTAAACTCCCGATTATCCGCGGGTGGATTATCCGCTTTGCGGATTATCCGCGGGTCATGATTTTCCTCCCCCCTTCCTCCTTTTCCCTGTAAAAATAATAATTTAACAAATCCCGGAAAATTTAAATTTAGTTTTTTTAATACGTGTTGAAAAAATGCATTCCAAGAACAGCGAATTAATCTTAAGAATGACGAACACATTCAAGGAACGACGAATAAATTAAAAAAAAAAAAACGAAAAATGCATTAAGAACAACGCGAAAAACACTAAAATAAGGTGTGATAAAATGTGTTCGGCCAGGTGCACATCACGTGTCGATTTTTGCCGAAAAGCGTCAATTGTAAAATAAACTGTTCGCGATTTCAGTGAACTGCTTTGCGTGATTTTGATAGCAAAATGAGTGAGAAGCGAAAAAAAGTTTTAAAAAATCTTTAATTACAAATAAGAATCAGAGACAATCACGAATAACATAAGAATAAGACAAACTTCAATCGCAAATAAAAATGAGAAGTTTCATGATTAATAAACAGAACAAATAAATTGACCGACTTTTTTGTAAAATTGTATAAATCTTCATATTTCATAACTGTTACATATTTTACCTTACTTTTATGAAAGCAAAAGCAATTTTGTGGATATTTTCTTTACTTTTGCGGATTATCCGCGAATTCGCTTATCCGCGGATGCCGCGCCACCCAATTCCGCGGATAATCGGGAGTTTACTGTATTTCACAATTTTTTCGTTTATTAGACCTAAATTAAGCGCAAAGATATTTTTTCCAAAGTAAAAAAAACAACAATTTTTATTATGCTACCAATTTATTGAAATGAATAAAATGCGTAGAAAAACTTAAACAGACAACAAGGAGAAAGTTTCTTGTTTGTTTTCATAAATAAATTTCCTTAAAAAATACGTCGATAAGCTGATTTTTTTACTTATTCCACTTGCCTGTAGCATTTTCAATTTGAACTATGAAAGTAATTGATAGGCAAACAGACGTACTCGACTTTAAAAACTTCGACCGTTTACGTTATAAACATAGTGTGGACGCAAAGACTAAAATTATGTTCGTTTACATTTTTGAATTGAAATCAAAATAAACATGTAAGTAAAACTAAGAAAATGTTTTCAAAAACTTTTCTGTCTGATAATGACTAGATGAATCTTTTAAATCCAAAATCAATAAAAATACTACAAAACGGAACAAATATACATTTCAATAAAACATTCTATCTAATTTTTGTCCAGAAATAACAAGGCAAAAACGTAATTGAGCCCCATATTTTTATGCCTTTATGTGAAAGAAATACTACTGAATAAAATGCAATTGTGCGAAGTTAACAGAAAATAACATGGTGCAGCAACGCACAAGTACTTGTAACATAACAACATCGCCCCTTGAGATTTCTTTCAAGAGAGATAAAGAATGGCTGATTAGACGTATGAATATACTGATTGGATAAAAACTTAAAAAGGTCGAGGCTTTTCTTACGAATTGCGGTGATACATAAGCCGGAAGAAATTGAAATTCTGGATTTCTTTTCTGAGATTGAATATTTTTCTTTTGCTTTTTGATATCGCCAAGAAAGATGTTATTTATTTTTGAAGTATGTATAAAGATGAATGATCCTGGAAAGTTGGATGCTGGAAATTCTTTATAAGTTTATAAAATGTTGAATATTTTTGAATATTTCAAAATATGGACTGTTTGTTACTGTAGGTATACAATGTGTATTTCGAAGTAATTTTGTAATTTATTTGTTTGTTAAATGTATTTAATATAAAAATTATGTGCCGCAAAATTGATTTTCCTGTTTTACTTACGCTTATTAGATTTTTTATGTAATTATATTATACAATATTCCCTTATGTTTTGCGTATGGCATATGAATGAATTTTTTTTAAAAAACATGTTTGCATGAAGTAACTCATTCAGTTTACAAAATGTATTAAATGAATTATTGTAATGAGAAAAACTGCTACGTGTCGAATTAATAAGCAATAAAATACCATAAAAGGAAAATAGCTAGATTAAAAGTATATTAATGCTACAGAATTTGAAGAATGTATGGATACATTAAACTATAATTTGATGCATATAAATCTAAAAACAACATTGCACTCACTAAAAAAAAACATTTTTTTTAAAACTTAAGTTAAGAAAGTTAAGTCTAGAAAAGTTAAGTCTAGAAAAGTTAAGTCTAGGAAGGATTAAACCCGCTTACTTATTATTATGTATTTCTTAATTTAAAGCAGCAATTAATAATGAAAGTTTTGAAACGTAAACAGTATATATAAATTATAAATAAAAGTCTCGTTCCTTAAAAGACCTTCCCTAAAAGACCTCAATGATGCCTTTAATGAATGAGACATTTACAACATTTCTTGCCGATGAGACCTTATATACATATAGGGAAACTACGAGAAAACTTAAGATCAAAGGAACATAAGGCTTATGATAAGAAACAGGAACGTTAGAAATTTTCAGTCGTTATGCATTTCTTGGAGTTTAATCACCGTTTCAATTTCTCTGTTGCCTTAATTTTGGTTAAACATACGAACATTTTAGAACTCACTTTTTTAAAGCCTGTCATATTCGTAAACACCAAATAACTACGCTAATTCATCTAACTGTCAGAGTTCTCACCAATTTAAGCTTTATAGCAACATAATAATTTGTTCAACTTTTTTCTCATACAAACATTCCCACTCTTCTTTCTGGATATCATAATTAACCTCATCACTTCGTTAACTAATTTTGTTTTCAGTCTGAGTTTGTACCATTTTGAAGAAGATGGGTCTCTTGTGTTCCCGCCGAAACTGTAACTTTCTACTTTTTTAACTATTTGCGCTAAGAATTAACGTTGTTTTCTTCATCAATTTTCTTGGGTATCATGCACAAAGTTATACGTATTCTCTGGATATACCACGCGTAACGTCAAAATTATTTATGACTGTTGATAATCCTAAGCAAAGGTTAGCTTATATAATAGCTGCCTTTGACATTTGAATTAGTAGAATATATATACGGGATCTAGCAATGATTATATATTGTATGAATACAATTCGAGTACCTTATAATAACAATCGTTTAAATACAGCCAGCCATTCATGACAGACAGTCACGCCAAGTCATTGATACTTATGAATTGGTATATATATATTAACTTCTATTTGATCTTGCGGCTTCTTTTAATAGAATATTTTTTTAGTCTTGCTTTAGATTTTTAGTTGTTTCCTTTTCATTTTATGAAACTATTACCGCGAAATAAAAAGAAATTTTAAAAAAATATTTTATTACCTGGACAATTTAGTTTTGCTAAAGATATCGTTTACCTTTTAGTTGCTTAATGAAATTGATTAGTTTTAGATTATTAAAGAGGTATATCAGTTTGGGAGACCGGGACTAGTTTTCAATTTTTTCAATTCGATTGTATATTTTTTAGTTTTATGTATTTTTTTGGGAAAACTGAATATAATTATCTTCCTTACACTTTTATCTACAAACTAGTATTAATACTTTTCCTAAAATTAAATGTAGTTTGTGGCAGCAAATGGTTATATTGAAAACGTGCCCCATATACGGGATACGGGGTCAATTTTTCCAGCCTGCCAAAAATGTATGGAACAAATTTTCCAAATATTCGTATAACGATTTAGCACACGTAAATAACTTTTGTTGTTGTTTTTATGGATATGTTATCTATGTTGTGAATGTTGTAAAAAATAATAAAGAAGACAACCACTAGGAAATAGATAAATATTGTAAAAAAATACCAGTTTATTATACCAAAACGTTAATTTAATAAATTTTAATAAAGTCAATATCTTTGGGCCACTATGAACCAAAAACAAGTGTGTAGCTTCCCCTTTTGTGGAGCCATAATTAGGTGTTCGTTTTTATAGGTTCCCTAAATTACTGCTAAAGGCTGAAAAACAAACGGAGCTATACACTGAAGCTTCCTACTCTTTTTAGCCAGCCCATTAACTCCAAATTTTGGTGACACATGACACATTTATTACTGTGCAATCATTCACAACGTATAGGGAATATTTAAATTCTTCGATGTTTTCTTCTACTATCCTTTTCTATTTACTAGAGTGGCATATATTGTTACAATGTTAACTTTTTATACATTTATGCAAATATAACTTCTTACAGTTATAATTTCAAATATAATAATTATATTGTTTGATCGTATATTATAATAATTAAGTGTTCGTCATATTAAGCTTAGTTTGCAAAGGTAGGGGTGCTTTTTTACAAGAGGCATTTATGGAATTCGTGCACCGCAAAATTATGGAAAACTTGTCCCGTCGCTATATTTCGATTCTAATAGTTGACGAGTAGATGTTTAAGTTATTTTTGAAGCAATCACATAGTTACGTAGGAAAAGAATCCCAAAAAACATTAAGTTCCTCAACGAAGGTATCCTATTTGTAATAGGAAAACAAAAGTATTTTTGAGGTGTTTTGTCGCATTTATGAATAAATAATTGTTTTAAAGGAAAATTTTAAAAAATTCATGTTTCAAATGGCTTCTTATGGCCTCACTGATTTCCGACATTGCAGTATTTTTAGATTATATCTGGCATCCATGATGCGATTTGATCAGCAATCGAAACTTACTGTTCCAAGTCGCTTTTAGCTTGCAGTTAATTTATTTCAAACAACACCTCCGACTTCCCGACAACTTTTCACAAAGAATCTTCCCCCTCAGTGGACACCGCTTTTAAGTGCAACAAAACCATATGAGAAATGGTGATCGATTGTGGTACGGTACTCCTTACCACACCGAACAAAATAAAAAATACTTCCTATAGAAAATATTTCTTTCAAACCACAATTCTTTCATACTGAGTTTTTCCTACAATCGCTGGCCATTGACTCGAAAAAAGGCCAGGATAAGACAGCAAAAAAATCTCGGAATCTAATTCTAGCTAACGCGTTGTAGCGTAAAGAATAAATGTTCACTGGTCGAACGCAGAAATAATGACGAGATTTCCAAGGTTTGTTCTTGTTGCAGCTAAGCCCGTTGGATGCTTTATGGGGTCAGCTGTCCGCTCTTCGCAGCTGGAAAGCCAATAACTGGCATAGAAATAAATGAAAAAATAGGAAGAAAAATCGAAACGGAGGATGTTTCTTGGATCTTAGGGTGAGAGAGGTAATCGTTATTGCTGTTCCTTAGAGCCAGAAAGGTGCAAATCCAAAAACGATTACTTGTTTGCAGCACTGGATGTAAAATACAACATGGCTTGAAAGTAGAGCTTTATATTTATTTAAAATCAAAATGCAGTGTAGAATTCCTATAAATCAATTTTTGTCGTAGATCGATTGAGAGTATGTCTTTTTTTTATAAATCCAATATTTCCAAAAGACGTGAAAAATGGTGGAAATAAGCCCCACCCAAAACACATAAAGAAATATCAATAACTTTCAGAAAGAAAACACCAAATAAGTAACAATATTAAAATTGTGTTGCCCACACTTCCAGAAGTATAACTTTTGTGTTTGAAAATGTATCCACTTTCGTTATTCTGTTAAAAAAAATCTTCATTTTTGATGAAACATAAAAACTCTCACATTCCACAGTAATGGTTTGTGTGCTTTATCTCAGTGCGTTATTATAAATGTTTAACTCTTTCGTATGGTTTACTTGATTATTAAACTACATGGTCTTTTGATCACTAATTTGAGCTTCTTTGATGATTAGAAACTGCGATGATTAAAACTCAGCCAAATTATATTGCTATTGAACAAGCATGCATTGGGAAAGTATTAGATGGGAATATATTAAAAAAAAGTAGTATAAACACGTTCTTTTAAATAAGCTTATGTATAATTGAATCAAACTGAAATATTTATTTTATTATGGCATAGAAATAATTCTCAATTCCAAATAAATTTGTATATTAAAAGGGAAAAGAGTGGAATACTTTTATTTGGCGAAATATTCATTTCGAGCCTTTTTCAAGAAATAGTTTAATTGAAAAACGATGAAGACTTCTTTTAATTTAAAAATCAATTTCTAAAAGCTTACGAGGTCTTGTGTTTGTTTTGCATAATCTTTATTAAGTAAACATTGAAGTCACCCGCTTTTTTAAAATCTTTTATTGAAATATGAAACAATGGGGTTATTTCTCTTTAGCTCTTAGATAGAGATTTCGTCAGTATTCTCAGCTGCGATTCTATGCAGTGATTCTGTGTTTATTATTCTCTTATTCTCGCATTGAAATCTCATTTATTTGGTATGGAGAAAAGGCAGATGGGATGAGGAGACTTAAGCATGATGGTTATCTTCTATATGTTTCAGTTTACAGGTAGTAAGAAGAGAAAGGGAATGCAAGATAAATAAATATTGAGAAACATATTACAGAATAAGAAAGGGCGATAGTGCATAAAAGAGAATCAATTCAATTTCCTTGTGTTTTCGCTCCTTGTGAAATATTTAATGTTATAAACTATTGGAATAGCTATTTATTTGAGAAAGATTTATTTTCTATAAACATATAATACACTTCAGTTAGAAAGAGAAATATTTGCGTCGTACATATTCTTGAATCGATTATAAGATAAAAAAAAACCTATCTGAAATATTTGGAATATTTTTCTGCACTATGCTTTAACTCCAGTTTAAAACATAGGTAAAACTTAAATAAATGTTTCATTCGTTTACTAACAATCGGTTGTTATACAAACTCTATTTATCTTTTTCAACATTTTCTTTTTTTTCAATAGTGGTTGGAAGAAGGAATGTTTGCATTTAAAACTAAAAACTAATGTCTTTTTTCGTCAGAAGCCCAAGAACATCGATTTAATGTTTTTTAAGAATAGAATTCTAATAATCAAAAACATTATAACAATATTTTTAAAATATAAAAAGAGTAATTAAATAAAAATGAATCATAAAAAATAGATAATTTAGGGAAACCACAGTAAAATCGAATCAATATACAATAAAAAAAAAGTTATAAAAAAGGGAAGAGATACGAGCCCGAAGAACAATGACAGAAATTTTTGGTTATTAGTGTAAGAATAAAGTGATGATCTAATAGTTATCAATGACGAATAGATAAAAAGTTTAATGTTACAATGGCGTTATGATACATAAAGGCGAAATCGAAAAAAAAGGTTACCGTAGAAATATTTAACAAAATGAAAAATTGCTGGTAATTTCAGATAATAAAGGAAATAGGATATACAACACCAAAATAAAAAGTATCACACTGATTATTAAAACGCTATTTTTTAGGCTAGTAACAAAAGCAAAAGTATATTAATGGTTATAAATGAAAAACTGAACTCTTTTACAAAATATCTTACTTTAACTATTGTAATTAACAGTACAAAAGGTTTCATTAAAAAAACTGTGTGGACATACTTTATTGTTACAAGTGTATTAATTGGAGAAAGGTTATAAAAACATTATTTCTCATACAATACATATTTTTTACCAAATAAAAAAATCATGAATAAAGGTTATGTAATAAGTAATTTACGGGGCTTAATTTAAGATATAAAAAAACTTAGTTTGATATCAAAATAAAAAAATAATTGACAATTGATTAAAAAATAATTGAATAAGGGACGAATTCCATTTTTAATTCATAATTTTGTAATAAACTATACAAAGCAAATTAATATTTTTAATTTTTACAGTTTGAATAACAGAAAGAGTCGTAAGTGTTTCACATTCTATATACATTTCAATGTTGCTCTCAGAAAAAAATCATATTTAAAATATTAATGCATTAGTCAGTTCGTCAAAACTAATTCAAATTGCTATTTCAAATTGTTACACATATTAAATATCACGAAAAGTCATTTATTGATCCAAATTGACTTTTCAGTTTACTCTATTGTTGGATATAAAATTTCGATGTATTATATAAAACACCTAGCTACTTTTGTCTTTGATGAAAGTGGCAGTGGCGTTGAATTTGTAAATCTTGAAGTCGGAAAGATATTCATTTTTTTATTTAAAACACTACTTAAAGAAACTCTTTTCAAAAACTATGTTTTGTTGAATTTAGTATAATTAGTAGAAAAAGTGGAGAAAATATATAAAATATATGTAATATAATTACATCAAATATATATATTTTTTACTCATCTTAGCAAAAACTAAATAATTTTAAAACGTTTGCTTCATTTTGACTACAGAGTAATATTTTTTCTTATAGATTTTTTCATTCATCTTTAAGTGAAAAACAAGCTGGATACATACTAATAAAAATACTAAAAAAAGTAACTTAAAATAATGCTTAAAACTTGTAATTTCTAATTTTTTTCTGCTTGATTTTAAACTAATTTCGCATAAAAGCAGTTATTAAAAAATGTATTAAGAACCTTTTAAGAAAATAAAAGATCGTAAATCGTTTTTGTTTCGACGGTAGCTACTATCTTCCGTTTTACCATTGTTTTAATAAAACTGTTTTACAATTATGATTTCGAAGTGTTTAAAATTTAAATTCTAATTTCTCAGAAACATCAAGTTTTCTTCTTACCATTTCATGTTTTAAAATTGTTTCGTTAAAAAATGATTTCTTATTCAAGAGTTTGATGTAAATTAACTACTTATAATTTACTAACTAAATGTATAGCAAAGTAAAAAATGTTCTTTAAAACTAATTGTTCACTTTATAATAATATATATATTGTATTCCTTAAATTCAAAAATATAATTTTCTACATTTTTCGCGATACGTTACTTTTCCACGTACGGTGCGGCATATTAGTTTTTTTGTACTGAGAGTAAAGTCTATTTGACTAAACTTAATTTCTCAATTGGCTTGTTTCACATGACGTAAACCACTCCTTCTTTCATTCTTGAATTTCATTGGTGGTTTCGGTGTTTGGTAGTTTGACATGGTAATATCTTTCTACTACATTGATTAAACAATTCGCGCCAAAAGTCAGAAAGTGTTTAGTTATGTATTGTATACATCCAAATCAAAATTACTGTTTATTGCACTTCACTTGGGAAATTACGCTTTTCCCTTAGAGTTAATGTGTCAGATGCGACACTTTCCCAATGGTCGGTATTGGTCTTGTTGCAAATCTCATATTATCCAAACTATAACTTAGATATAGGGTCCGGTAAATTCATTGCCGATATCTTCCAATTGAATTTTCGATAGTCAAAAAGTAGCCAATGAACGGCCAGACAAATTTCTTGTCATTAGTTTTCCCATTATCATCAGTTATACTTTGGAGAATGTGAGATTTGCAACAAGACATTTCATATGATGGCTTTTTTACTAGCTTGTAAATGCATGGGAATAACGATACGAGTTAAAATTTTGAAAACATACACTATAATTTATAACAAGTTGATTTTTATTTAAATTATTTAGTACTATCGAGTTAAGTGCCATCCCACACCCTCATATGAAGGCTCTTAATGAAAAACTCCCGTTTTCCATGTTATAGGGACCGGTGCGTTCATTGCCGACTTGGGGGATTGTAAAAAATCAAAGTAAGGTTGCCGCACTTATCAAGTTGGATAAAACATTTAAGTCATACGTTTTTATAACTTACGATTATAACAAATCGAGACTGGACCTATATCTTAGCTTTACTTCGGAGAAAGTTTTACTGTTTGGGCCCTCATATACAGGGTTAGTCAAAATGAATAGGACAATAGTTGATATAGGTTGATAGTGTATCTGTCCATACGTAGCTTTAGTTTGGTTTCAATAAACATACATTCGTCTAAAATAGTTTTCTTTTTTACCTATTCAATTTGACTAACCCTGTACTATACTATACTAAAAGCAATACAATTATTACGCTTACCATCAACCACAACAAGCTGCTCGGGCAAGATCCCCTGAATCGGCAAATCATTCTGGTCTCTGATCCTAAACGACGGGTCATCATTCCAAACATAGGTGCCCGTCACTTCCTTCGGCGTGAGCTTCCTCAGACACTGAGTGTCCGCAGCACAGCCCGTCTTTTCCATGAAGTGCCCCTTGTTGTGGTGCGATGAGTCACTGAAGCTGCGGTTGAAGACCATGGCAGGCCCCAGAAGCCACGCGCTGCGGAAAGTGCTGCGGAACTTGGGGGAAGTCATCATGACCAGGATGGAAGCGGCTCCCCCGTCTGGCCCGAACACGGTCACCTCCAGAAGGAAAAGATTCTTAGGAAACCCCATACATATAGAAAGTAGCAGATATGCCCATCGATTGCGCAATCCCGTACAACGCAATACAAACCGCGCGATTGTGTGATGAAGCCACGTTTCGCCGTTTTCGCAATGCACCACGGGATACTGGTTTAAAAAAAAAGTGCTTTTGCTGAAGAGTTATATGCAATAAAAATTGCATTTTTAATAAGCTTCTTTTATGAATGTATACCTCATGTCTGCCAGAAATTATCAATACATATCCAGCTATAAACTTATGCTAGCAAAACTGGTAAAAAGTTTTAATTAGTTAATATTAAATATATATTTTTTTATCAGTCGAATTATCTCATGTGGTGCCATATGGCGGCGTATGGCATGCCATGTGCGAGGGCTTGCGAACTGCCTTATGGGATGCTGGTTCAAAAGTGGCTTCACCTTTCCCTCTGGGGGCAGATCTGCTACGTTCTAAATCTATGGGATCCTACATTAAGAGTACAGGGGCAAAACTCCTTCATTGTATAGCAGTCTGTCTGCATCAGACCTCTTTGGCGATAATAGCGAGTTCTCGCCTAAATTGTTGTAAGAAAACCGGTTTCTCACTTTGTTTTTATCACACGGCAACCTTGATTTACGCGAGAGATCAGTGAACACGAATTCCAAGTAAGTTTGCATCGTGGAAGAAGAAGCAAGAGAGAAACTGGTTTCCTTTCGCCAATGGCTGCCAAGCAGACCAGAATAAAGGAAGATTCTTATGCAATAAGGGGTTTTTCTCCCTGTACTATTCACATTTGAAGTTTATCAATTACGAATTGAGTGAAACTACCCCAAAAGTTAGAGGAAGTTTCTCTGGGTGATTAAAATTCCCTTCTTATGGACATGATAATTTTTTGTATTTAGCCACTTAAGTAAAGCTAGATGATTTTATTTCCAAGCGATTAACGTTAAGCAAACTATTTATTTATTACTGAGGCTACGCCTTATAACTCATGATATTAATGTATTGAAACCAACTAATGCAAAAACTATTAGTTATTACAGAAAAAGTTTTTGTTGAAAGTAACAGACAAGTATACTTTGGTCTAACTTCAAAATTAATATTTCTAATTGCTTTGGAATTTTGATAAGGACTATAAGAATTAACTTTCTCGGAACACCATTAACATAACCTATATAAACTACATCTCTTTAACGACTTCTAATTATATTATATATTAATAACCTAATATTGCATTTGAACTGTTTCGCTTGTATAACGAGTGTGCAAACATCTTGAATTGATTTCAGCTGCGCAATTGATTAACAGCAGCCCGATTCTGAGTACAAGCCAAACAAAGAGAGATCCACGTTCCCAACTATCTATCAAACTAATGCAATTCATGGTCTGCTTATGATGGTTCTGCGCAGAGTACAGAAATGATTCGCTTCGGACTCCCCCTTTTCAATTGCATGCTTCGATTTAATTGCATTGTCACAGGTTTTCAAGCCTATCATTAGTCAGAATTTCGAGAGGGGAGCTTTAAACAGTTGCGGAGCTGATACTCTGTGAAGTGATCTGTGAAACATTCGGGATTTGGGAACGAATGGCTTGAGGATGGCATTTCGAGTTGTAAATTGTCATGATTAGGCCCCATTAAGATTTACATTTAATTGGCAGATTGGCTGTATCATTGACAGACATATACATAGCTTTACATGGATTACTCTTCTGTATTATTACTTCATTAAATCCCGAACAGTGTAGAATTACCACTTTCCTTTGTAGTAAACTATTTAATAAATATTTATGTATAGCAAAATATAACGATGAGAGTAATAATAAGGAAGTATGTATTAATAAAGGAAAAGAAGCTTAAATTGTTCGACAGATATAATTTAAGATTAATAATTAAATTAATATTTGGCTAGATTATTTTCGAATGCATGATTTCGAGGCCTTCTGTTTTTTACTTTTTTAAAATACTTAACAAATAAGATTTAGAAATTTCTTTTATGATAAATATTAAAATTAGTATTTAATTGTAGTTGGAAAAATTATGTTTAACCATTAATAATAAGATACTGTTATTTTATAAGTATAAATTTATGCATGTAGCCTTATAGCAATATATTATTAATATTAGCATCATACCTACTTACCAATGTAATAAAACAATTAAGAGTATGTATATTATATAAATATATTGTATACATATATGAATATTGTAAAAAAAGTCTTGAACTCCTCATTGTTTAGTTGTATAAATTGAAAAAAAATCTCACCTCATATCCTACGAAATCTGTATACATGGGAATAAAAATATTCTAAAATTCTGAAAATCTTACCGACAAATTGCCGCTTGACTTTGAAACCTTTAATGGCTACCGGTTTAGGACATTTAAAATTAGTTATTTAAATCCTTGTAAGTTTTACAATCCAAAGAGTATATAATTTAAACTTTCGAATTATAAGACAAACTTTTCGAACAACGCTCTATTATATTCGTTTTTAATGCTTTTAATTCTAATTAATTATGTATGAATTCAGTAATTAGTGTTTTACAATAACAATTCATTTAACTTTGGTGGGAAAATTGTATTTTATTTAGGAAGGTAAACAATCAATTGAACTGCTCGCACAGAAAAGCTGCGTTTTTTTTAAATATCCTTTTTTTCTCACTAGAACTCTTAAATATTTGTCGAAGTTATAATAAAATTTAAGTTTGAATACAAATTTATCTTTTAAAAATGTAACGTTAAGAAAGTAATCAATTTCGTATCTTTTATAAAAAAAATTAAACAACCCCAAATATTAAGTAACCAATGAAATAGTAAAGAAGCAACGAAATAAAAGGAATAATTAAATCAAAAATAATAGTTTTCACTAAAATAAATTTCCCACAAAAAATAACTATGATTACTCCTAAATTTATCTTGAAATTAATATTTTTTTCTGTAAATTTACCTTTTTGGGATCGCCTCCAAAATAAAGAATATTATCTCGTATCCATTCCATAGCCACCAGCTGGTCCCAAGTCCCATAATTTCCCCTACTGTCCTCCATTAGATTACTGAACAGCGAGTCTAGGGCCAAATACCCTAGTACGTGAAGCCGGTAGTTGAAGGATACAAACACAACATTCAGATGGCTCGCTAGATGGCCGTTGGGACTTAGGCCCTTCTGATGGCCGCTTCCGAACTGTAAGAAGCCACCGTGGATCCAGACCATCACTTCTAAATTGGCCTAGAATGGAAATAATAAAATAAATGGTGTGTAGGTAATAGTGTTGTTACAGTTTATATACTAGTCAATAAAATATAGTATTTTGCTGTAACCATTAATTATAATAACTACATTTTTAAATAAACTCGTAATCATTAATTATAATTAGTAATAGGGTATATTTTTATGTTAATTGCAGCGAGAAAGGATTACAGATACTATATACCAGGAATTCAGAAATTGCATCAATTCTATTTCATGTTAAGGGGAGGGGGGGGCAGTTGATTTGTTATAAGAAATAAAATACCCAAATAACAGAAACCATAAAAGTTCCTAGCCTTCATTGACTGATATGTTATAATGTTTTCAAGCTGTATTTACTTATGTAAAAAACAGGAAGGAATTGTTATTCGTATTCATTATTAAGGAAATCATAGAAATTTGTAATGTTTGGAAATATTTTTAGATGTACAATTAACTTTACGAGAATCTCACTTAGCTCTATAAATTTCTCCATAAGCATATGATAAAATTCCATAAAGCATATGATAAATTTAATATCTAAATGCTTTGCGTATTAAACGCGTAAACAATAAAAATGGCACGGTTGGTTCAAATTCTTACAAAGCAAACCACTTTCCCTTCAACTCCCACAAAACATGCATGCCGCCTAATTTATTAACTTTACAATCGGAAATTAAAATGTATTTGAATATACGGTGACCGTTTTTCTACAACCACAGAAAAAAAGTTAACCTTTGTATTCTAAATAAAACATAGTGGTTTGAGCTTCCTTTATCTTTGTGATACATTTAGGAGCTTAAGTAATGGATTTTAGTTGGAGTAATTTTCGAAATGGGACAACGCAATTGTATTACGTGTTGAGTATCAGGTCTCTTGGATGTAATCAGTGTAAAGTATGCGCTAAATTATTTTGGATAAACAGGGAGAATGTGAGGATATTTAGTTAAACTAACTAAATCACACATGTTCAATGTGCATAATTAATGATGGAGCCCATTTACAGATATTAAACTGGATAGTTTGTATTGTTAAGAAGAATAATAATGTAAGGAAGACTGGTTTTAAAATATTAGTATTTTTACATATTCTATTGCTGTTAGTTAAAATTCTAATACGAAGTAATCGAAAACGAAACATCAAGATAAAAAAAATCATCTCTGAATGTGGTTGAAAAAAAAAGCATCTGTAATATCTTTAGCCTCACAGTAGAATTTTCAGGTTTTACTGTACGCAATTAATACTTTTAGAGAAAAATTATTTCGTAAATAATTTATTACTTTAGATGATCGTACTGAAATCGCGTGAATAAACTTCCGATCCCATCATACGTTTGGAGCAAGAGAATAACCGTTCTAATCTTTTCTTAGCTAATTAGAACGAATTATTAAACAAATTGTAAAAATAAAACTTTAACTTTATCTGAAGTCATCAAGAAAATATCATTAATTGGATTATTTTGAAAAGCTTTATTTTAAATAGGAAATAGGCGATGTGTTTTTGAATTATCTAAATGCTGCACCTGCTCACTTTAAGATTTTTTTTATTATAGTATAAAATTAATTCTAAGTTTCTAGAAAGCATATTATGAATAATACATTTATACAACTCATTCAATTTTATTCACAGCAAATACTTTCACCAAAGTAAATATTGAATATTACCATACAAACTTAATTTAATCTCACGTAATTTTTTTTCTCATATAACCGGTTCTTACAAAATTTATTTCACATACATACCATAAATCTTTCAATACAAAAATACCCTTGAGGTTCAAATCACGTCTCCCTAGGTTATTTAACTAAAGCTGTGCATGTGAGACACTACAAACGTATATCCAGTTTTCTTTTGCAGAGGGATAAAAGTGGATTGGGCCTGTTGCTGCTTTCACTGCTATAGAAATATCGCTCTTTAAATTTGACAAAGCTCTAACGGAGACTAGATTTTTTTCATGAAGTAAACCTATCCTATAGAGTTTAAAAAATGCAATCGGCACCTTTTACATAAGAATTTGCGTCAAACGTTATAATTCTTCAATAAAGGAACCTGCAACATTAAATTATTAAATTTTTTTATTCTAAAGATATAATGCTGTTTAGAAAAGGAGGGCACAGAATAAAAGTGAGTCAAGCCCATAAAATGGCTTTTTTGTGCTACTAACCTTTAAAGTTGAATCCGCTAAGCAGTAGTAATTGAATTTTTTTTATAATTGCTGTTTCCTAGCGCATGTTATCTGAACTAGGAATTTTTTCATTATTGCTCTGAAATTCTACATACATAGTACATGCAATTCCCCTGATAACTCGAAAAGGATAAAAGTGGACTTGGTTCGCTTGTATTCTGAAACTTCTAAATATAACTATCGACAACTAGTTTTAATAGTACTAGTTCAACTCCAGTTCGACGTTAATTCAACCAAAACCTAATCTAAATTAATTTTATTGCTGTTTTCTCACGTGGCTGTAAACACAAAGCCGAACCTGTTTAGATTCCCCTTCAGGGCGTGTTTAAATTGTGGAGGTGGCGCGCGATAGATGGCAGCATCTGTCGCGTATATGTGTGTGTTTGTTGTGCCTGTCTTACTTGACGAAGGTTTATAAGCGGGTCTCTGACCAAGCACACAAGCCTGAAAATATATGTCTACCAACCAATCAACCAGTTTAGCATTTAACTTATTTTGATACATAATTGTTTAGTAACTATTTGATTGCCCTATTGGCGGGACCGACATTGTGAGAACTATAAAAGCATCCCGAATTAGGTGGCTGGGCCATCTGTACAGATGTCCCGAGGACTTTCCCACTAATAAAGTGACTTTTTCCAAAATTGAAGGTACAAGACGTAGAGGACGACCACCCACACGATGGTTAGACGATGTTGAAAGGGACCTCAAAATAATAGGAGTCAACCGATGGAGAACCATTGCGGCTAATAGGGCCAACTGGAGGAGGATCAGCGAGTCAGCCTTCGCCTGCAAAAGGCTGTTGAGCTTATGAAGAAGAAAAAGAAGAACTATTTGATTGTTTAATTTAAAATTCAGCTAATAAAAACAAGTTTCAACTTATACTTGTTCTCAGGACAAATGTTTTTGTAAACTACGTTTTAGGAAACTTGCTTGAAGAACTATTGCATTGTTCCTTTGAAAATGAAAGTCAACAATAGTTTGTCTACATTTAAAAGAAAAAGAGGCTACTAAAGTTTGTATACCAATCATTGTACAACACTAATGTTAGAGGTATCGTTCTATCCTTATATACTTTCCTACAACTAAGCACCAAAAAATATTTTAAAACAACATGTTTAATATTATTTGCAGACGTTGAAAATACAATTTCTTAAAAAGAAACCCCAGTTAACATATTGTCAATCCAAAACAGTGATATATATCCAGGGAATAAAAGGGGCAGGGGTCTATAAACGTCTCCAATAGATTCGGATGGCAGCGAGTTCTTTTCGCTTTTTATTACAGCGCTTTCCATCCTGCTGGGATATTCATTTCCAACAAGATTCTGGGTTTAGTAAAGTGGAAAGAAAGAGAAAATTGTCACGCAATCGTCATTCGGTCTTGGGGTAAACAAAGAGAATCGCTGAAGCTTAGCCTATACTGGTAGCAAAAATTCGGAAATACCTCAAGCTGGCATTTCCTTACTAATTGTATGACAAACGATGATGTAAAACATGTCCAGAAATAATTTCCTCTGTGTCTTAAATAGTCAATAATAAAGATAGTTTCATAATAATTTTTTCTCTCGTTACGTTGATTACTTATTTTGTTTCATAATTTAATCATTGAATAACTAAATACTTAAATAAGTATATAAAATACTTTTTGCATCGACTAATAGTCTTATAGTTATGGCAGGTGAGAAAATAACGGTTGAAATGAAAGTGGAATGTCATGACTTTAGTTTCTACTCAAATTTTGCACCAATCGGTTGACTCAAGATTCAAATGCTGTCAGTCGAATTAACGGGTATTTTACTGATATCTCATCTTACCGCTTTTGAATTTAACATTAAACTTGTAATTTTGTCACATTATCCATGAGTTACAAATATATGCGTTTTAGATTAATTTAAATCCTTTATAATTATTTACATTAGAGAAATGCAGTTCTTAAAACTTAGTCTTGGTTTCACTAAAAATATGGTTCCTAGTGGCTGCAACTGCTTAGTGGTGAAATTTTTCACCATATTTTCAGTATTCGCTTGAACCATTCCTCCTGTTTTTGTTTCTGAAACCTGAAAAATGGTTCAACCTAATACCAAAATTATGGTAAAGCATCTTACCACACAGCTGCCGCAGCTATTATTACACTCTTAAAAATGAATGCTCAAAAACGACGAAATTTTCCTTAATTTTGAGGATTCAGTTTCCTGGCAAATGCTCCGAGTTTTCCTTTCCTCAAAGTGAGGACATTTGAATCGTCATTTTTTTGAGGATTTGAATGTCGTCTAATCTAAAGAAATATTTCGTCATTTTTGAGCATGTGAATTTAGTTGTTTTGAGAGCTAGTTTCCTTAAATTGAGGATTGTTATTCTTAATTTGAGAGTTTGGCATCGTCATTTTTGAGCATGTGATTTTGTTTTTATAGTTCTGGTTACGTTAAATTGAGGATTGTTATACTTGATTTGAGAGTTTGGTATCGTTATTTTTGAGTATGTGATGCTGTTTTGATAGTTCCGGTTTCGTTAAATTGAGGATTATTATTGTTCATTTGAGAGTTTTGCATCGTCATTTTTGAGCATATATATTTATTGTTCGGGCAGCTCTATAGTTAAACTCATAGTTTCCTTGCACAGAAGCTACGACCATGGGCGGAGCTATAAAACGCGCGGGGCAATCAGATGAAGAGAAAATTTCAGTCGTGTTATTTTGTCTTCATCTAATTGTTCCGTGCGTTTTATAGCTCCTCCCATGGTAATGGCTTCTGTGCAAGGAAACTATGAGTTTAACTAGAGTTACGTCGTATTCGGTCTAGTTTCATCATATTTGAGGAGATGCATTTTTCTAAAAAGTTTTTAGGATGTTTTATAGGATTTTACTACATCATTTTGTTATTGGTATTTTTCACCCAAATACAAAAAAAGCTATAATTATATTCCACATTTGTCTTTTTTACGGACACGAATCCATCTATGTACAGCTTCTGAAATATTGAAGGCATTTTGATACAAAATTGACTATTTGCATGTAAAACTATAATATATAATGTTTATAAAATATTAAAAATATTCTCAATGCATTTCGGAACCAAAATTTGCTTTGAATATAAGTTATACAATCAGTTTATTACATTCCAAATCTAGAAAACCCACTTTTAAATTGTTCATTTATTTTTACAACAAAATAACATTTCACTTTATTTAAATCTGCATATTTATTTAATCAAAATAAACACAAGTTTCGAATTTTTTTTATATACATATTGATTATATGATGACGGGCCGGTGGTCTGGGAACTTGCTGGGCAGGCTGGCATTTTGTGTTGTACTTCACAAACTGCTGCTTCAATCATCAGTACTTCAGTCGTATCATTACAGAAGTTTTGCCTTCTAAAAAAAATAGGAAGCATTTAGTATACTTTTCATAACTTAATTGGGCCAACCCTTATAAAGGCGAGTCTAAAAAAACCACAAATATAGCATTTGTTTAACTTACAAGTTTAAGTGGAATACTAACACATCAAATTTACTGAAATTAAAATTTTAGTATTTGGGGGGGGGGGGGGAGGGAGGGATGAGACAGTTTTTTAGAAGTTATGCATTTAAACAATAAAATAGTACACAAAATTTCAGGTGGATAATTTTCTCAAACAAAAATTACAGAAAGAACTTTTTTTTAAAAAATAATTCTTTTTACAAAGTTAGGCTTATTTTGAATATTATAGCGCCAGGGCCGGATTTAGATTTTATGCGCCCCTAGGCCCGGGTTTTTTTTTTTTTGTCTTTTTTTGTCACCCACTCTTCACACCAAAGGAGGGAGAATTTAGCCCTTAGAAAGGTCTTTGTGAAAATAATTTTGTATTTTATTCTAATTCATCGTGAAGTAAAATTAATAAAATAAAATAATGAGAGAATCAACTGTTTCCAAATTTTGGTAAATAAGCTATAAATAGGATGAGTTATTAAATTTTTTTAAACCATTTAATACTCATTATAAACTTGCAGATTTTGCGCCCCTCGTCATGGTGCGCCCCTAGGCCCGGGCCTATGGGGCCTATTGGTAAATCCGGCCCTGTATAGCGCTTTACATTTAATCTTGTTTTTAATTATTTCTATTAGAGATCCAAATCCTTATTCCTGAAGCTTGGAATCAACATAGTCCATGGCACAAAACTAATATACTATATTAAATCAATTTTAGTTGTATCTTCGAGTCGAACCCAAAAGCATCTACCTAAAAAACAAGGCCGTTAAATATTATATTAAGAAAAAAAACTTATTAATTACGGTATTTTATTAAATACTTTTTGCATTAAAAGTACCTTTAAAGAAAAAAAAATGGAAATATAATGCATTCAGTGCACATAAAATTTTATCTTTCAGTGTGAAATATTTTTTAATTATAAAACCATAATTTAAAGACACAAATTATGCATCGTCAAAATAATACTTTTCACTTTTAATAAATATGCAGAATATAAATAAAAAAAAATTATTAATAGTTAACTAATAATTATTTTATACCATATTAGTTGAATGAAGAAAATAAACCATTTTTATTTTGACACAAAATGAAATGACTTAAACTTACCTTAATAAATATTGGTAATAATCCAAATACTTTCCAACAACATAACCCCGTTTCTATATATTTTAACTTTTTTCCGTTTCTACTTGATACTTCACATATTTAAAAAAAAATCCTAGAGTATCGAAGTTCGAATTTAGCAATGGCACCTGGCGATGATCACATCTGCTGTCCGAATAAAAAGCAGTTTATTATCATAGAAAGGCGAACTTCGAATTTCATGTTTAGAATTCGACACCTGTCGTTTTTTAACACATAACAAAGTGTAATGTCGTCTTCCTTTTTTCAGTTGGCTCAAAACTTTATGTGACTACTTTTTACTAATTCGTATATTCTATCGAGCTTCTAATTTCACCGAAAGAAAACGAAAAAAAAGAATTATTCTTTTTCAAAAAAGAAGAGTTGAGCAGTACCATGCAATCTTCAAAAGTTTTTCAAACGATTTACGAATATTTAAAGTTGCTTTAAAATATTATGTTTTATTATTTAATGTGTTCCGTTTATGCACTCATTATCTAATTATTTTTTTAAAATACTGTTCTTAATTTTACTATGCAAGTTTTATTAAGTCGTTTGATGAAACCTCTTATTTGCAAAGCGTTCTTTAGCTGCGTTAAACTTGATTCAAGAGTGCAGTGTAAATTAACAGTTGAAAATCAGCATCAATAGTAAACAAAAGCTATAATTCCGTTCTATTTTTATAATACTTACATATTCTAATGAAGGCAAATAGTTTTATGTTTAAAAACATGCAACTTCTTGTTCTTTACTGTAAAATTTAATGTTCAAGCTGCTTGTATATATTACGAATTATTATGTTAGGCCTAACCAAACTTCAAGAAGCCGCCATTGTTTGAACCGCTAAGTTCCAATCCCAGAATGCAATGGTGTGAGTACAACGAGATTCAGTTTCCTCAAAATCAAGATACAGAATCGTCAAATCACGATCGTAAAACTGAGGATTCGCGTTTACTCAAAAGTCACGTGATAGTTTGACGAAACAATCCTCAAAATTAACGAAATGAGGCTTGAGGATTCATGAATCGTCAAAAATGAAAGTGTTATTTTTAAGAGTGTAACCATTATTGTACGTAGTGACCCAAACACAAAACTTTTAGCAGTGTAGTTTGTGGACATATTATTAATTGACTTAATGTTATGATTACTCTTCGACTTATTGATTCTTCATGTATTTGTGATGAATTAAGCAACTCAATGAATGCTGGTTTTGTATGATTTTTTTGAAGTACCAAAACGTTGCAATTAGGTATAACTCATTAGTTTTCAATTTTTAAGTCAATCGGCAATAAAGAACTACCACGCTTTATAACTTAAAGAATGAATATCCTGTATACATGTTTAAAGCAATGAAATTTTATTCAAAAAAGTGGCGACCAGCTATTTCCCCCAAACAAAAATTCCTATATTTCATTTTTTAAGAAACCCCATTGGTTCTTTAAAAAAAATCTAAATTATATATAAGTACTAATTTCTAAAATTAATAATTTAATTACTATCGTTTTGTAAGCCAAACTATGCTAAGTGTAAAATATTTTATAATTACTTGCAACACTTTGATAAAAATTATAAAACAAAACCCAATACCAGAAAACTTCCTAAATTGAGCAGTTTCCCAACCAATTTATACGCGTGTGGGACTCATAAAACAAGATACAAAGACTTACAACACCAGGGACTTATAAAACTTATAAAGTAAAGGGCTATCCTTTCTAAACCGGCAATCTCCAGTGGCAATTTATTTCTCGATGATATATAAAAACAGAATCACGTCCCGTCATTAGCGGTGACGAAAAGAAACCAAGAAACAAGTCTGCTTCTGATTAATGACTAGCAAAACGTTAACGATTCGAAACAAGTGACTGCCTGTTTGACTTATTGACTCGAACAGTGTAAGTTAGCGCACCAACTGTGCAACATATGGCGATGGCTTTTTCGCCGGACAGATTGTTTGAGGTAGGACAAATGGGGGGGGGGACATAACATCGAGAATGTGTTCTCAGAAAATAGATTCGTTTTAGGAATTGATGTGGTTTGGCACACTTCCACTGTATATTTTGGGGTTGTTAGTCATTCCCAAATAAAACTTCGAACAAAACTTTTAAAGCCCATTTTGGCGGTTGCTTTGATATAAATGTAGGTGATATTTTTCTGCTGAATATGATTTTTATGAATCTGTAACTATGGGCCAGAACGGTAAGGCCCCAAAACCGCCGATTTTGTGATTTTGCAGTTTTGTAATGGATTATTAAAATGCTTACCTGCCCTTAAAAGTACTTTTTTTTATGAAATTTAAAATTTTAGTTTAATTAAATTGCATAGTAAAACATTAAATTGTATGTAATTTTTAGGCTTTCTTGTGAAAATTGCAAATTCAAATATCTTAAAATTATCTATTATAGTATGTGATTGCTGAGAGTGAACTAACACTAAAATATATACACGTGTAATTTTTTTTTACAGTTGTTGGTAATCCTCTGATTCTGAGTTACATTTCTCCTTACACTAATAAAATGAATTTAAAACACACATGTTCTTCTTTCTTTACACTTATAAAATGCCTTTAACCTTTTTAGTCCCAGTGATGCAATTTGGCATCATCATGTTTCTGATCATAATTTTAAAAAATAATATTGCTGACATCTATTGGGATTAATAAAATATATTTTCTAATAGAAAAAGTTTGAAGAAACGAAGGATGTGCTTTTTGATATCATAAATGGCTATGGACGATCAGAAAGAAATTTCTAAGATGATGATGCCAAATTGTCATTGGGACTGAAAGGTTTAACAAACGTGCTCTTTAAACTAACAGTGCCAAAATTATCGGGCATTTTTCGTAATTGTATTAGTTTATTTTACTTTAGTTTGAATGATCGTCGCACTAGAGCTACACGATGGCTATTGTCGACGGGCTCAAAAACCACTCGCCCTTTAAATTAATTTTCCTGTTTCACGTTCTTCCTTTAAAACTAGTATTTTTTTAAACTTAACTTCAAAACTCATGGCGATTACCCCTCTGTCAAACGAACGCTGTCGCAGCGATTTCTGGAAATTTACGCTTTAGGTACGGGCGAGTTTGGGAAACAATCGCTCTGTTCCATATGTATTCTGTTATCTTGAAGTTAGCCGTTTACAAAGGGTTTGTGCGTTTAGCGGAAACGTATTCTTTGGTAACAACTGGGGATGTTTTATGTTGTATTTGGTTTTGAATTATATTCCCATGATATTATGTGGGACTGAAAGTGTCTTGGAATAGCAACAAATCTTAAAATAAAGCGAAATGCATCATAGATAAACGAAAATAGCATGGTGCCATAAAATTCTGTATTTTGGAAAATTAATAACTATAAAGGTTATTTCCGTTTTGTGTAGCTATTAACTTTGTGCTAAAACGCTCCTTGTTATCATACGCTCCCTGTTATCATGCTTGCTATATCATTAAAGTTTTAATTCAAAATTAATTTTGTAGTTTTTTGAGCAATGTGTATCAGAATTTAATTAAGTTATTATGTAGAAAGTATTAGATAATTAAATAAGTAGTAATAAGATTCATAATCGATTATATTCTACTTTAAATTATGGGAACACTTAAAATGGAGAATGCTCTAAAAAATCTTGCTAAACTAATGGCATTTTTTTTCGTAAATTGTTTAGAACTTGATCAGCTTCATTAAAAATAATTTAAACAACATATTTATTCCAACATATGGCGTCTATCAAAGTAACAATGAGTATATGATGTACTTATGTATATATTAGATACTAATTACAGATGCTGAAACTATGTATCAAATGTTATTTTTCATTAACCTGTACGAAATTATTTAATTTGAGATACATTTAAATTGAAATCTCAATATTAATTTTCCCTTTTCAATAATGTTTTCAACAATTTTTAATTTTTTATGCCCAGTGTATATAATTATCCAGATTTATGTCATACCGTAACCTAATGTTCACATCAAATAAATAATTTAAATCATGCAAAATTTAATATTAAGACAGTCTATAGTCAATCTTTGTTCAAAAGTGCACGATATAAATTTTAATTATTTTGTACATAGAATAAACTTTAAGAAATTACAAATACTGAAAATATAATGATTTAAGTTATTTCTTATGCGCAGTGTATATAATTATCCAGATTTATGTCATACCATAACCTAATGTTCATATAAAATAAATAATTTAAATCATGCAAAATTTAATATTAAGACAGTCTATAATCAATCTTTGTTCAAAAGTGCATGATATAAATTTTAATTATTTTGTATTTAGAATAAACTTTACGAAATTACAACTGACAGATTTTTTAATATTTGCAATATATATTTTTTGTATATTCAAAGAAGATTTTAAGTATATCTTATTTATTAACTTTATAAATGAAATAACGTATTTTACAGCCACAGACTTTTGAATATATTTAATCCCCCATACTTTTGCAGAATACTTCAAGCTGTCCGTGTATTACATTAACTCTTTATTAATGAACAATTTCCATTAAGCTTATTAAACCCCACTACAGAAATTTTCTCCGTTTCATCTTATGTTAAAGGGGAGCGCAGTAAAAACATAAAAAAGGGCTTTTTCATCTTTATTAAAATAGATAGACTATGCTTTATTAAAAATGGACGAGAGGCTTTAGCCCTGAGCAAATGAAATGTTGATATAATTAAACAACGAGTTTCATTTTGACTTATTTTATATTTTTAAAAGCTGTTTCCATTCTTTTTAGAAGAATCAGGAGAGAAAAATTCTGTAATAACTTTTTATAAGCATTTATCACTGACAATTTATTACTCTTTTTTGCTCAGTAATATGTGAAATTACTTTCATATAAAAGCTTTGCTTAGGAGCCTTAAGTAAATGAATGTAATAACTGTCTCTTTGAGGTTGAAGTATATTAGTTTACGTAACTAATTTAATGCAATTTTGCAAATTTTGCTTACGTTTGGAGATAGTAAGATTTAGCAGCATTTTTGTAATTTATTTCATAAAAGGTTTAGGGAATTGTTATGGTAGCTTATAAAGTTTAATGTGTGTTATAAAAAATACTGTATTTGTGTTTTATTTTTTAATAATACTTATTTGCGTTTTATTTTTTAATAAATTGATAAATTTTAAGGACTTACAAATCCGTTTAAAAATATTACTGATATTATCAAAATAAACGCTAGTGATTGTTGATTAGTCGTGTAAAACTTAACTAAATTTAATTGAAGAATCGTACAATATAAATTTATAAATGCATACGCCGTAAAAAAAAATAACAGCTTATCCCGCTTGTATGAAATAGGAAGTGAAAAGGATTAACTGCCGATTTGTAAGACGATTTGCATGCAAACTGGATTTTAAGTTTTAAAAATGCTTGCAATTTAACTCCTTCTAAAAAAGGTGGTGATAAATAAGAAGCTTAAGATCAAAATGTAAAATACCTCATAAAGTGGCGCAAGCTCAAAACTTTTCTTTGACAGTCATTTTTTAATCATATTATGTCTAAGAGTTCTAAGAATATATTTAAAAGTTCATTTAAAAGTCTTTAGTTTCATGTACTTGGACACATAGAAAAGATAAAAGTTGAATTTGCCAAGGTGGTTTTGTAAGGAACATTTGCTTTTTTGTGTTTAAAATTACTGTTATTACTTTCTTAAACCAAAATAGAGTTTCGGGGTAGATTGATTTGGTCTAATCTCAAATATAAAAGGTTTAAGGTTCAAAAGATTTAATGCTTAAAAAATTTAGGGTTTAAAAAGTTTAAGGTTTGAAAAGTTTAAGGTTTTAAATTTTAAAGATTAAAAGGTTTGAGGTGTAAAAGATCTTAAGTTTAAAATGTTTGATGTTTAAAAATTGTATTTATTGTCAAGCAGTCTGAGTGGCTACACCGTATTTAATACTCGAGATTTATAAACTACAGCCAAGTCTTACCCGTAAATCGAACACGAGCGTGGCAGTTTGACCATTACGCTATAGGAAGGCGACAAAATACAATAGAGCAGAGCTTTGAACTATTAAAAATGATAAACCAAAAAAATAGCAGTCAATGCAAACCATGTCAACTGTAAAGTAACTAAGCATTGACAACTTAAAAATATTAAGGTAGGAGAGTACATAAAATTCCAAAATTTTTATTATTACTTTAATCTTTTCCAAATTTGGCATAGTGATTTCAAATATAATGAACAATACTTTTTGGGCAATTTTTATTATTTAAATATAATTGATTTATTTTAAACGGGGTTTTTCAACTAAAAAATGGGCTTTACGCTGACACTTCTAGCATAAAAAGTTTTACATTAATTTACCTGAAATTTTTGACAGATGCTATTTCAATATATATCTGTGCCATGAACTCTAACATCTGGTGTAAACATACAAGTTTTTTTTTAAAATGTCCAAGTGTAAGTTAATCTAAAAAAATCTTTTTTTGTGTGGTTAATTTGTAACATTTTTCTTAATAACTTCTTTTCTTGTAATTTGTATGTAACTCTATAGGGTCATTGCATGCATCAGTTCAAAACGAAGAATTTAGCACATAATTAATGTTTATAGGATGAAAATTCAATGTGGTAGACTTGTTAGCGTAAACCTCTTTTTTAGTAGAAAAACACCGTTTAAAATAAATAAATTATATTTAAATAAAAAAATACATAAATAGTATTATTCATTATATTTGAAATCACTATGCCAAATTTGAAAAACATTAAAGTAATAGTAAAAATTCTAGAATTTTGAGGAATTTTGGGTATTCGCCTACCTTAAATACTCAAATCTTTGTTACTTACTTCAGGATCCAATGTTGGTGTCCAAACATTGAGATACAAGCAGTCCTCTTGCCCCTCAAACTGCTTGAGAAAAGGATTGAGCTGAAAACAGGCGGATCCAAAAGTGTGAGCTTTGAAGTGGTTTTTGGATCGGCACCAGGACGCGTTGGACCATAGTGCTTGGGGCTTCTTCCATCTCAGAGGACCCACTGGAGGCTGGGCGTAGGGGATGCCCTGAAAAAAAAATAGTATAAATTCAAAAACAAAAAAAATAGATATCTAGAAACAGAACCTTTCCAGACGCAGAAATTATCTTCAATTATCTATATCCGAAGCAAACCACATGAATGACGTTATATCTAGAAACAGAACATTTCCAGAAGCAGAAATTATCGACAATATAATCTATATCCGGAGCAAACCAGATGAATGACGTTATATCTAGAAACAGAACCTTTCCAGAAGCAGAAATTATCTGCAACAATCTATATCCGAAGCAAACCATATGAATGACCTCAAGGTTTACGTAAAGGTAATTCTTTTCAAAATTATCCTATCTGTAGGGTAATTGTCACGTTTGTAAAAAGTGATTATCACTTCAACTTTTAACAATAAATGAAACAAAATTTGGAATAGTTAATCTAAACTTATTATAAATAAATAATGTAATGTACTTTATGTAATTTAATTTATTCTTTAAATTTAAAAGCTTTTAATCTCCTCTTAAATCGTGACTTACACTACAGTTACATGGAATTAGCCATAAAAGTATTGTTTCGAACGTTAAAGAACATCGTTAATTAATCAATTATATAAAATTACTAAGTTCTATAAAATTTATATAAATAAATTCAATTGAAATATTTTTAATAAATTTTTAGATAGATATTACAACGCATTACAATGAAAAAATAAAGTACATAAAGTAATAAACTACAAAAAAGTACTACAGAAAACAATCAAAAGAAATTATGTAAACACAACTATTATGCAGGGGTTGTTGTTGTATATTTGAATTTATTGTGAACAATTCAATCACAATATCGAGGTAAATGAAATAGTAGGGAAATTTAAATGAAAATTAAAACAACACGTTCTTGGGAAATTTTAGGAAAATCGTTAATTGGGTTATGTGAGGATTTATTTTGAAACTCAATAATTAAAAAAATTATAACAAAATTTTTCAAGAAATTCTTTCATTCGTCATTAAAATATTATAATTGACATACTATTTTCTGATTAAACATGGTAATAATTTGAACAAAATGTTAGTAAAAAACTATTTCTACTAAAATAAAAAGAAAATGATAATTATTTAACGTCCCTTGAGAAATATTTGACAATTCTACTATTACTGGTTTGTTTATTTTTTGCGAAACTTTTAAATTTTTTTAGAAATTGTAATTTTAGTAATATAATTTAAGTGCAAAATATTATAACAGATATTATAAAATCATGCAAACGTTTAAAAATATGGATTATAACAAAGGTTGTCTTAAGAAAATACATTTATTGAATATATTTATTAATGTATAGTTAATCCCAGATAAAAATTGTATTTTCATGAAATTTATTAATAAAACAAATAATTCCGAATTTAAAGCATTCAGTTTGAATAACTTTAAATAAGTTCTATGAGCCGTAATTTAGTTACTCGCTTAATTTATGAAGGATTAGTTCTAATGAATTAGTTTAAAAAAACGATAATAAACACAAAACCAAACATCACATCACTCTTCGGATTAATCTTAGCGAAAATAATTCTTCAAAGCAATTCTAAAGAAGATATAAGTTTTTATATGGCACTAAGTATATTGAAAAATTAATTAAGTCCGGAATAAGACAATATTTTCGAACTTTTTATGAATAATTTTGAATAATGTTTCCTTAAAAACAAATTCATAGGTTCTAGGGCCGGATAATAATCACCTTTACTGTCGAAATATTGTTCAATCAATTAATTAGAAGGCTTCCTCTAGAATGTTGTTTAAAAAAATACTTCAAGTAAAATCGTTAGTTCTAGCGCATTAAAGTGTCACGTCGTTAAAAATATAAAAATCGGCTTTATACGGTTAGAGATTCTAAGCCAAGAATTATTTATGATTCAATAATCATTTGTCTGAGGTTTATAGGAAGGAGGTTTATAAAAAAAGCAGTAACTAAAAATAAAACTGTACGTTATTAAAAGCATATTAAAGATTAAAGGTGAATTATTATAAAGGTTTTTTTAACAATGTTTTTCTGCAACGAGTAATGTTTCACAGCATGCACGTTATCGAAATATCTTAATGATAAAAGTTATACACTGTAAAGCAACTAACCAGTATAAATTCCTGACTTTTTAAAAATATGTTCAATGAATTATAGATTTAAAATGAATTATGGTAACGTATGTTGTGCAGTAACTTTTTTCAGGACTCGATAACTAATCACATAACAGGTATTGGTGCTTAAGTAATAGTTTAATATAATTATTGGGGGGAATTCCCCTGATGATGTAATAATTACCTTACTTTAATTCTCCAGCTTTTGATTATCATTAAATTGATCTTTGAAAAGAATTTTAATTCCGATTAAATTCAATTTATGTATTTTTACACTCAAGCATTCTACCATTCCTTTGATAAAAGTTTATTTTTTCATGGCATTCATGTATTTCTTTACCAAAATTTTAATGATTTTTTTTCCTTCGCCGAAGCATTAAAACAATATAGCTAACAAAACATCATAACAGCATAAACCAATAAAAACATATGCGATATTTAGAATTTAATACGCAAATATAAACGTAGAAATTTATTTACTATCTTATATTTTAGCACAAATATTTTGTTTCCTATTATAAGCAGTTTAGTAAATTTATCTATTATTTTTTTTAATGGTTTAAGCTTAATGCTTAATGGGGGCTATCCAAAGACACTGGAAAGTCCCTTTGGTTAAAGCAGAAGGGATACAAAATTTATTTAAAAAAATGTTGGAAATGTTGATTCGGAAGCATAAAAAGTTGCTCGAAATGAGTTTAAAATTATTATTAGAAGAAAACACAAACCATCATTAGAAGAAAAAACTCGCAAATGATATTAAAGACTATCTTAAGGATTTTAATTTTATTAATGACTAGGGCAACTCTAAAATCATTTTAAGATAATCAAGAACATCCTAATGACGATCCGAAAATGGCAATTATTTTGAATAATAGGGGAGAGTGTTGTACCTTGGGACAATTTTTACATTTTAATTTTTTTCTTCGATAATTATTGTTAAAATAAAAATTTCAAAGCAGCATTTCAACACACCAATATATTGCTCTATAATATATTTTTTTTAATTCTGGCAGCTTGAAATTAAAAAATTGCCACTCATTTAAAGTAGAGAGGAAAAACTGTCCCAAGGTACAACATCATGTTGTACCTTGGGACATGCTTTATAATTCAGTCAATAGTCATACACTTGAACTAATTTTTGTCAGGAAACAAACTTTATTTCAAAATACATCAGAAATTTGCTCTTTTGAATATTTCATCACACGGAAGGAAAAGGATTTATCAGGTGTTGCCAGAATTATATTTTCAAACTTCAATCATTATAAAATATATCCAAAACAAAGCTGAGTTGTATTTTACATGTTTTGTGGAATTGCTCTTAAAATAAATAATAAAGATATTTTTATTTATCCAAATTATTGAGAATTTAATCAAATTATTAATACTGTCCCAAGGTACAACACACTACATGGTTTAAATAAAAGCAAGATAGTGGCCAATCCAAATACATTATCATTATTTTCTCATAACCAAAATATTTTAAAATCTTCTCTTTTATGAAGAAAATAAAATGCAGTTGACTTTTTGTAAGAGTACTAAGGTAGAAAATTATATTAGAATGAGAAAAAATATTTACTTTGGGGTAATGAAATATTATTTTTTGTCACCATTTCATCAATTCAATGATGCTAGTTTTAAATTTTATTATGATGATGTCTGTTGGTTAAGGCTACTATTAGAAATAAACAATGTATGAATATTGCCAATAGATTCTTAGAAATTATTAGTGTCCCAAGGTACAACACTCTCCCCTAACTTATTTATTAGTATTCAGATAATATCCACAATTTTGCACATACAGATACAGGAAGAAAATAACGTTGATTGTGGGAGCAAATAGCTTTATTATGTAAAAATTGAAATGTACATATTACGGGAGAAGTAACTGAAGGACAGGTGTGTATTTTTTTGATTTTTTATAATAGAAGGTTATTCGATTAATAAAAACCCTAATGAATAACCTGGGCCTGATGATAATCCTCCTACAATTCTTGTAAAATGTGCAAAGAATCGGGGAATGTAGTTTGTAGATGACTTAAAGGTGATAATGCTATGAGTACAGCTAATTCTATTGAACAAATAGAGAAATTACATAATGATCTTACGAAAATAACTGAATGGGATACAAGATGAGGCAAGTTGTTCATTGTTAACAAATGCCAGGCCTTGCTTTTGGGTAAGAACAATTACAAACATTCTTCGATTTTAAATTGAGAAAACATCAAAGATAGTGAGTTAGCAAAATATTTAGGAGTTTTGGTTTTGTAAAGAATTTAGAATGAGTAAACAGAGTGTTGAAGCAAGTAGGAATCCAGTAAAATGCTGTTATAGATTAGAAAAGTATCACTTCTAAATCTATGGATATTATTTTGCCGTTGTACAGTATATTGGTAAGGCCACATTTAGAATAATCTGTTCGGTTTTGGTAGCATGTGCTAAGAAAAGATATTGATTTGCTAGAAAATGTATAGCAAAGGACATAAAAAGGATACAGGGTTTATCAGGTATAGATTACATAAAAACAGATTAAGATCTTTAAACATATATTCCCTGGGGAAAAAAACAGGAGGAAAAGGGGAGATTTAATTGAGCTATTCAAATTCATCAAGCAGGGAGACATGGATGTTTAAAGATTAAACTTAAATAATAAAACCAGATAACATTTAAAGAAAAGTAATTTAAAGAAAATTATGCTTAAAAAAAGGAGGTTAAAAACATTTTATCAATGAGTAGAACGCTGAACCAGAATATTGTGTATGGAGAGATAGAAGACTAATTAGAGAAGAATCATGAAGTTATTTGAGACTGATGAAAAAACTAGTAAACTTTTGGACCAAACTTTCTATGCGCCTAGCCTTTAATTGAACGTCAATTTTTGTATTTGTATTTGCAATGTATTAAAGCTTTCATGAAAAGAGTTAACGATAATTCAAAAGCCATGTAAATAACTTGCATCGAAAAAATAAAAAAAACAATAAACATTAATGTCTCTCCATGACTTATTAAAATGTTATAAAATGAGGTCTTGTGTGTGTGTGAGAATGTGTGAGATGGAAAAAAGCAACTTTTTTTTACATCCGAATAGGTGACATTAACGTCCATACGCAAAGTGAAAATCAAAGCCTCAAAAATATTTTTATTAAAATATAATACATAATAAGTATTATTAAAATAAATGAACAGCAATTAAAAAATACGATAACAGCTTTGCAACAGAATTGAAAATCTGAAACTAGCTGAAATGTTAGACTTTAAAACAATTAAAACAAGCAGAACTCTGAAGAAAATAGTTTTTCTTCATACATATACATTTACTTTTCATAACAACAAAAACCACACCCATCTCAAAGAAACTTTTTAAAAACCATTTAGGTACTTAAGGTAAATTTCTCATCGGGGAGTTTCAAGCACGTGCGAAGGTTAATGTAGCGTCAAAACCTTAAAACACAAAATTAAAAATGTGTTTTCATTTTATCGTACAACAGCTGTTATGTTTAACATAGCGTGTGAGCAGCCTGTATCATCTTTGAGTGGCTTTTAAACTAGAGCACTGGAGAATCTAATGACAGATTTGCAGCACATTATTAGCAGTGTTAGTTAATGGGAGTTTAACTTTCGTAGCTCGTTTTAATGCAATTAAGGTTTTTATGTTTTGGGGTGTTTGTGAAAGACCGACCTAATTATTATGAAATTGCTTTGAAATGTGACAATTAACACAGGCACTCTCTTGAAAGTATAGTTAAAAATGACGCTCATAAAAAATCATAATTTTTCAATTTTTTTCTTTTGAAGATATTGACTATTTTTACTTAGTATTAATAGAATGATACTATTTTATTATTTACAAATTATTCTTTATTTATTTAGCTTGTTTGTTACAAAAATTAAAAAGCCGAATTCCTCAAAATAAATTAAATATTTCATTTAATAAATATTTTAAAAGAAACTATAAAATGAAAATTTTTTTTTCACTGCCATTAGGGTTAAAATATAAATATATCGTCTTCAAACAATACAGAAAAATGTTTCAGGACATACTAAAGTTGCTGATAAATACAGAAAACTGTAAACACATTATTTGTTTCATAAAAAAGTAATCCTTTCATTTTTCACTAAACATCCCTATATATTGACGGGGAAAAAACACATAAAATCCGCGATCCGATTGTTGGAGTCTGTTTCACCGAAAAGACGAAAAACATAACCACTGAAAATAGTCTACTGCATTTTGAGGTGCTTTTGTTGGAAATAAACGGGAAAAGAAACACAGAAAAGCCGATGGTAAAGTATTTTCTTCGGCTAAGAAGTCAAGAAAATCTTTCACAGCTCGATAAGAATGACAGCAGACTGTGGAAAGTATTTCTCTACTGAATATAATCATTGGCTGTTTCCGAAATATGTTCGCCCTCATTTTTGATAGTTGATACTTTCCAGAAAAAGACATTAAAAGGAGGATATAGTAACAAATGTAAAAAATATTTTATTTATTATATTTTTTAATGTTTTTTAAGCTAAGGATAGATTTTAGGTTATGGAATAAAGTTAACTTAGAAGTAGTATTTAAGATTTAATAACGCGTTTCAACGAAAAGTCAAACACAATTCTACAAACATATTTAACTTATTTTTTTCTTCGGCGTAGCATTCTGGTTTCAAATATTGCAAGATTTTTTTATTTTGTTTTATACTCATTGTCTGTAACCTATTTATTATGTGTCTCTTTTACATATAAAAAAAGATAGTTTAACCAAACGCACTGCAAATAAAAGAAATGTTTAAAAAATCGACAATCGTAAATCTTTTCGAATTTTTTTTTAAATTTTACTTGTTCATTTACAATTTTAAAATATGTATTTCATTAATTTTTTTAATTATTTTAAATAATTAATAAATAAGCTTTTAATAGCATTCCATTTAACACTTTATACAAAACGTTATTTAAATGAATATCTCTCTCGATCTACTACAATACACATTACTTAAAAAGTGATGTAATTAAGTAAACAGGATCATAAACACGTAACCATAACAATAAACTCAATCCATTAATGGACTATTTCTTTGCTTACTGCCAAACACTTAAGGCCTTTCCCAAAGTTGATGCTAAAATCAATTTTCGAAGTTAAGACATCAGAAATTATCCTCTTAATTGTAGATAAACATTAAGAGATTCTTTAAGAGGATTCAAGACGCGCTGGTTCCTCTGTTGAAGTCCGTTCCCAAAACTATAAATCCTTCTTTTATAGGTCCCTATGGTCCTATTTCTTTCATTTTGCCGCGTAGTACCTTGAAGAAGTTATGGACTTGTAATATCGATGAGACAGAACACATTAATGGCCCAATACGTTACGTTATTCGAATAGTTATTCAGCAGAAATATAGATGTAAGACCTGTTGCAAGTAAGCTGGGACATAAAGAAATCCATTACAGAGGTAATGGCCTTATTCAATTGGGAAATAATGTTTCTTTAACGTGTTGTGAGAGATAAATTTTATATTTATGGATGAACTACAACTAGACTTATTTTGTTATACTCTTTTTTCTGTCATAGATCAACAATTGTTAAGAAAATGATTTTTTATCACACAAATTACAGCTATAAAGTAGTAGACCTTTTTAACGTTTTCTATTAGTTTTTCAAAGATTTTTTTTTAGAAGTCAATGTACATGACAGTACATTCACGTAGGTGGCTCAATCGTTAGGATGCTGGCCTTTGGAGCTGCTGGAGTCGGGTTCGAATCCCGGTCAGGCATGGATGTTTGTGACCGTCAATAAATGTTGTTATTTGCCTATGTGTTGTTCCTCTCTTTGTGACTGTAACAATTCTTTCCGTGTCTGTCCCACTTGACGAAAGCTTATAAACAATTCTCTGAACAAGCACACAAGCTGGAATATGTATGTACATACCATAACATACCATAACATTCACGTGTTACATCATGATATTTCGAAAAATATAGTTATCTTCGTGAAATACTTTCTTTTAAAAATACAAAAGCCTTTCCCAAGTTAAGCAAATAGTAATGCAATAAAAATAAAGAAGTTTTACTATTCATCCAATACTTTTACGTTTCGGTCATGTGTAATTAATTAATTTCAATTATTAGAAAGCTTTGTATAACTATGATTGACAAGATTATTTTACAGTTAGCGCAACAGTGATAGTTAAAACATTGCATTTACTTCGATTTCAAGACGATAGCTACATCGGGAAATTTCAGTTTAAAACGGTCGATAAAGATACTTTTATGAGCAACATATTTTGTTTACACCCTTTATTTCGTGTACCAATTATTTAGTAAAAGATAAATCAGTAAGATGAAATCGTTTTATAGTTTTATATCTCTACACTATCCAATAAAACAGTTATAAAAGCATTCAAGTACTTTTAAATAATTATAACTACAGTAATAATACTAATACACAATATTTAATTACTAAAAAAGTGTAAGAATTAATCTTCCAACAATACTGAAAAAAAATGCAATTTACTCATTGTAGAATTCTGTTACTGGTTCTAATAAAATAATTGGCAAGAAAAACGGAAAACTTAATTGTGATCAGATAATTTCAGGTTTTAAAAAAGACATATTTTTAATAGACAGTACAAGTTGAACAAATTACCTAAGAAAAACGAAGGTCTTTTTTAAAGGAATGATAAAATATCAAGTGATTGCTTTAGGGTGCAGAGAGTTATTAAGTGGTTTATTTCTCCATTTGAGAGATATCCGGGGCGTAATTTATCTTCATTTCACCTTAATTTGAGTCTTTTCTGCTTTAGACAGAAAATACTTTTATCAAAAAAGCCATCTTTCTTTTAAAGTCTTCGATGTTTTTCCCTTAAACTTCATTTGTTGCTTGAAAATTAAAATAAGTGTTTTCATTCCATAGTTCAGTAAAATATACAATAAATTATATGATAATCATAATAATTGATACATTATTTATTTGGTTTTGCATGGATTGAGTTATTTTAGAATTAAGATTTTTTATTTCCATTATTTTTTCTGTAATTAATTAGCCTTACAAACCAAATATTTCTGTAAAAACTTCCCCAATTAAGTTTCACGAAGTTTAAAAAACACATTATCAAACAGTACTATGAATACAATACAAACAGTGCAATGAATAAAACTATTAGCTATTAAGTCTCCGAAAACTAATAATAAAAGTATTTGAATTATTAAATAAACGTCCCTCATTATAAATATCATGTACAATGGTTTAGGTAAGAAAATTGAATATCAACCCTGTAAGGTTCATTAGTCTTGGACGTACATTTAAATAATAAAATATCATAAGTAACGACATTTCTGTTTTCTATTTCACAGATGAAGCTATAAAATATTACGACACAAAGAAAAGGGCATTTCGCATGTATGAACTGCAAAGAGTATTTCTAATTTGTTTTTATCAAGGCATTAAAATATATATGAAGGAGTTTTTATGAAAATAACTTAAAGAGTGAACATTTTATTGTAATTTATGTTTAACTACTAAGTCAAATCGATTTGGCACATAATAAACTGCTGCAAGGTACAGTTTTTTTCGTACCATAGTTCTATTTCTTTAAAAAACATTTAAAATAATACTTCAATAGCTTTTTATAACACTAAAAACCGACGTTAGTTACGGAGGAATAGATTTATTCCATGTATTTCTACGAATTCTCAGCACAATCTTATAAATCTAAGAAATAGCCGTCATCTTCGAATAAAGGCCCTGATATCAAATGCATCACGGTCTTTCTGGCAAAGGCTTATGGACAGCAAAACAGGAAATATCAAATTGAGTAAAACAAAATAGATGTGAGCAATGCAAGCCATTGTAATTTTGCGCTTCAATCCTATTGAGAAAGCTTAGGTTGCGAAATTGCAGCATCAAAATGAGCATTTCGTATTCATGTCGTGTACCAAGTGAAATAATAAGTTTTGCCTCGGATATGGAGAAATGCCTTCCACGTTCGAAAGATTTGTTCGAATAGTTACGTTAAGACTTATAGATTATTGTTTCATAACCATTTGGATGTTAAGTGAGAAGGTTGAGAAATATTAAAGCTTGAATAGGCATGAGTTGCAAGATTGTATTCTGTCTTGAAAATGTAAAATTTAAATAAGTATTAAGGTGATTGAAAAAAAAAATCGTTGAAGGCATATGGGGAACAAAAAAAAGCATTTAATGTAAAAATAACCAATAGCGCTGAAGAATTAATTTAAAATTTTATATATATTATAAATTGTCATATTTATATTACTGTATTATATTTATATTACTGTTTATATTACTGTGTATTATACTGTGGTTATTTAATACATAAAGAATTTTATTGATGACATACGAACACCAATTTGTGTTGTTCCAACACAACTGAGGATCGCTAGAAAAGTCGTTATTGGATCAATGTGTAGTCGACAACGAACTGTGGGCTATATTGATTCCTAAAACAAGCATAAAACAAATTTAACATTCATTTTATAGTAATTGTAATATATATTTTTAAGCTAGAGTTTAGTTATTTTTTGAAACCTTAAAAAGCAGACGCTTAGCTACATTTTGGAAGAATAGTTGCGCCTTCATTACAATTTTTGTGCATTGTTTTGTTGTCGCTATACAAGTTTTGTATTGTTTCATCACAACTTAAAATAACTGTAAAAAACACAGTTTGTATTGAAAGTCAACACAACTTTTTTCTCAGTATAATCCTCTTACCATGGGGAAAACAAAAAAATCAAAACCAGATCTTTAAAAAAAATGCATAACAAACAGAAAGTCGAATAAGAAATGTAGTCAACAACACGAAAAAAAAACAGCGGTCGGTATATAAATTCCTTTTTTGAATAATAGAATACAAAGCCTACACAAATTTAATCTAAAATTGGACTAAACTGTTGTACATTTTAGAAGACATAAATATTCAAAACAGTTCTAGAATTTAATTCTAAAAGTCTTTTTTTCACTGGAAAATTTATCGGATAAAATGTTTCTAACATATTCCCAGCTAAAAAAACAACAACTTAAATTCCTTTTTTCAGTTTTAAAGAAAGAAGCAAAATAAACAACCTTTGTACATTATGCTAACAGATTACTTTTTAAATTTACTTAAACGTTTTGATAATCAAAATGCAAAAGTATGTGTGCGGATTAGATGTGATAATTATTTAAAGTTATATTACATCATTATTTATTTTTACTATTAGTAAGTAGTAATACTTTTAAATATTATGCTAGACAGTCTCGGTGTTTTCTGACGTAATTTTTGTTTTAAAACAGCGAAAAGCGTAGAAATATGATATATATTCGGTAGTTAGTGGCGTTAAAAAGAATGATGATGAAAATTATTATTATTTTTTAAATATTTATAAGATTTTCTTCATTCATTTTCCTGATAATAATCTATAAATGAAGTAAGGAATGGAAATAGGATATTTTAAGTACTCCAAAAAAATTACTCGGAAGTTTTGGTATATCTATGAAAGAAAATATTACGAAGCATAATTGCTCTAGTGCGACATTTATTCAACCCAAATAACAGTTTCGTATCATACAGAACTGTCATGTATTTTTATGTTTTGTTTCGTATTTTAAAGAACGCCCGCTATTTTTATATTTGTAAACTATTACTATTTTAGTACTTATGCTTTATGTACGGAATGATAAGACTTAAAACATATTGTATTGGAAATTAAGCATGTTAAACTTTACATAACAAGATGCTAGTCATATTAAAAAAGTTTTCAAAGCTGTTCTGATAAGCGGTTCCAAATATGTACTGAAAAGTGTTGTCTAGTGCTTTCGTAAAGTGTTCTAATGCAAATAGTGCTCAATATTGTGCATCAAAATATGTTCCGAAATACGTTCTTAGAATGGAGGCAAATAAAGTGATCAAAAATAGGTACTGCAAAACACGATACATGTGTGTTCTTAAAAGTGTTCTGTTGTGATCTAAAAAAGGAGATCAATATAGTTCTGAATGAAAAAAAAAATGAGAAATGAGGACATAATATACTCAGATATTTGCTGTATTTTTTTTTTTTTTTTGAAAATTAGGAAAGAAAATTGATGATATATTTTTACAAAACTTATTCAATGATTTTCCCTTACATATTTAACTCGAACTTTTTTGCGTAAATAGAAGAAAGAAAAATCCTAGCATTCCAGAATTTCGCATAGAACAATTCTAATGTCTATTCAATGCGTTTTGCTTATGAATAAAGCAAAGAGGACTTGCGAGTGAAGGGGTTCCTTGTAAAATTCCACATTTAAATTTAAAATTCCACCCTCAAAATTCCGCACCTACCTTTCCATTTTGATTTTCGCGCTCCTCTTCTATCCGATTTCTATTTTATTTTCAAAGCCACATGTTATTTCACATTATGATATCAGTTTCGTTCTTTGCGAAAGCTGCCTAGACACCAGCTGTCCTGAATCTTAAACAATCGAAAAAAACTAAAAAGCATTTTTTAGAGTATTTTTTGTTTTGTTTTTGTTGCGCGGAATACGTCGAGAGGCATTCACATACATTCCTGGCGGTGAAGCACGTCTACTTGTTCCTAAATGACAGAAATATGTAAAATTCACTATGAATCTTTCCCTACCAGATCTCAGCAATACTGGTTATGACACCGGTGTAATCGACAATTTCCATTAAGGGGGTTCAATACCCTAAAATCGGTGAAAAAATCAAAACAAAAATTATTGGCTTAAAATACTATTATAACCTTTATTAATAATGTCACAAAGTATCAAGACGATTGGAAAAATATTTTTGACATTAAAAGCCATTTTAATGTCATGGCTTCGTAAGGAAATGGGTTAACAATAAAAACTTCAAACGCGTTTTTCTCAGAACTTGATTTTTTGAACTTCGATGTACCTTTTCTCAAAAACTATGCTATGTTTTCTCGCAAAATTTCTTTATATGATGTAATACATAGTACAGATTAATCTGAGGTTATAAATTTTAATAAAACTAAAGTGAAAAAAAAATTATGGGGCAAAAAAAGTGTAAAATTTCATGAATTTTTGGGTACTTTAAAACTTATTTTATTTAAAAAAATCTAACAGTTATTTACAAAAAACTTTTAACCTCCGATTAATATATAAATTTGGTACAACACACACAGAAAATTTTAAGATGATCTGATCAGTAGTTATTGTGAAAAGGTACATTGTAATTGGCCAATTTAACATTACCGATATACAACATACTGAACCCCCTTAAAGAAATTGTGTGTATTTAAAAGCAAGGCATAACAGGTTAGCCTTTTAATTTACGTTCTCAAAAAAAAAATCAAATCAATTCAAAAATTAGGTTTAAAAGTTGGTAGATTTTTTAAGTACATAGATAAACACAGAGCCGAGTTAAAATAATTACAAAATGCAAATAGTTATTAAGCAAAATGCAAAAGTTATTAAACAAAATACAAAACTTTATCAAACGCAATGAAAAGGAGATTTGACGTAAAATGTACGAGCATTAAAATGAATTCCCATAGGTCTACTTTATATATTTTATAAAACTATATTATTTTCCGAAAAAGTCTTTACAATTTTGTTAAAGTAAATGACAGATTTATTTTTTTCCAAAAAATAATTCTTATAACAATTTAACATAAAGTATGCAGTCCTTTATACAGAAGAGTTTGATGTTGAAGATGCACGCATGTCTTAAGCAATATGTTTGTCTTTAAATAACTTTGGGTTACTGTGTTTAGTCATAAATTTATTCCAACCTGAATATAAAATTTATTCTACACATAAACCAACATAACGTGTAAACAAGTTATAACACTTGATATTGTTTTGATACTTTTTATTAAAAAATGTGTATTACCTCAACTTACATTATTTATATAGAGTTAGAGAAATTTTATTAAAAGACTCAATAGAATTTGTTGTGGTAAAAGTCAAATAATTGTTTATGCGGATTTCATTGAAGCTGTTTTAAATTATGCTATTGATTAAAAATAAAAACTATTGTAAGCATTTACTTATTCTTATCATACAAAAGAATACGATGGAATCTTCATTAATGCCGCTAGTTTTAACGTTTTCAAATAAAAGCAATATTATTCATTCAACTAAAGCATTTTTATTATATAAAATAATATATCAATCATTTTTATTTTAATATATTCATTAATTTTTGTTCCATTTATATCCATCATTATCATTATTATTATACATCAAAATATTTATAATTCATCATTCTTTAGTGTTAGTTGGAATCCATTACATTTTTGAAGTAAATTTAATGCTAAATAAGTAGTTATTAACAAAATTCAATGCTACATACTTTTTATGTTTGGGATATTTATAACAAACAGGCAGACTCATTTTTTTAACAAAAAACTAAATACAGCTTTGTTGAGCCATCAAACCCATCAGCTACATTACATTAAAAGAACACTAAGTGTAAAAACTCTAATCCTATAACACTCACCAGTTCAATTTCTTCAGCAAAAACAAAATGAAAGTTTTGTTTTTTAAGAAAAGCATTTTAAGGCTTATTTTCCAATCAATAGCAATTCTTTTCTAAACTGCTTACACGGTCCAAGGGATTACTCCTAAAAGCTTTCTACCCACTGACATTTCTAATGCCCATACTAACTCTAAAGTAGACATATTCTTTCCATCATAATCCCCAATAAAAACATATAAATATATAGCCACAAAAATTATTTTAGAAGAAGACTTTGATATTGTTATATAAATGGGGTTTTACTGAGGAAAGAAATCCGTCTAGTCCAATTTTGTGTTTGAAAATATAAAACAGGCAATAGTTGAATAAAAAGAACCTACACTGAGAGGTGTAGCTTTTTAAAATGGGCATTTAACCTTAGTATTATGATTTATTAAGATTGGTATTGACTTTTTTAAAGTTAAATTGTTTAAATAAAGAATAGCTTTATCAATTTATAGTTTTGAGCAAGATATGTAATGTATCATATTTGTTAAAAGCTTTTTGGAATTTATTTTGATTTTTTTTTAGTTTGAAGGTGAAGGTAACTATTTTTATTGTTTTGAACTTATCTTGAAATTTAAAAGTTAGAAAGTTCAAAAACAAGATTATGAGAAATTGCTTTTAAAATGTGGCTTTTTATGGGAAACTCTACAAATCATTTTTTTTTAAATTAAAAATCACCTTTGGAGCGAGTATAAAACAGTAACAAGATGAATCTGATGACATTATGTTTCACAACATTATGTACAACAATAAATCATCTAAAAGCATCAGTAATAACAACTTTATTGTCCATATATGTAGAACATTGTGATCTTCAGTTAGTAAAAACATATTTGTAATAATTTTGAAAAATTATTTATTTTCTTATGATTTCTTTATTTATATCAATTCATGTATAGTTTAAGTTTTTATGTATGTTTAATTACTTAAAACTTACAAATATATTTTTAAAGCTAACATACTGTTAAAATTTTAACAACGAAACTTTAAAAACATGTAATACACTGTAGTTTAAAAAAAAACCACACATTTAGCATCTTTAAAAGAAAATTAAATAAAAAAAATGTCTTAAAAGATTTTATAGCTCTTAAAGTAATTATTTTTTTGTAATTTTTACGCTTGATACAAATAAAGAAACTCTGCAAGCAAGATATCTCTTATATTTTACACTCACAAAACAAAAATTAATTATCGCGGCTTGTTTTTAAATCCCATTATAAATTGCACTAAACTTTGACATCGTTTGTTGTTTCTTCACTTTTTTAGATTTTAAAAATCTACTGTTAAAAGATAATAAGAATTAAATATTGTTATTCAGGAATTTATGTATTATTTCTTGCATTTGCAATGTATTTGTAGACTGGAGTTGTTTTTCGATTCTTCAAAATAAGTAATTAGAAAGTAAAATATGTTTGCATCTCTTAATTGATTAAACAGTTTATTATTTACAAATCCACAGATGTTTAAAGTAAATATATTAATTGTGACACGTAGTAGTCCAGCACATATTTAATTTTATATAAAAAAAGTAATATCAATTTAATAAATTTATTTTATAACACAATTATAAGATTGAAAAAAACATCGAAAAATACTTCAATTAAATATCCTAATAAATTTTTATGATTATGAATTATGATAACTTGCTGTCAAAAGCTTCTTAAGCCATAATTATAAAAAAAGCCTTTAGATTTTCGTCTTTGGCTGTACTCCAAGTGACTCGGCTTAATTTTACACAACAGCGTCAAGAAAACTTCGATTTATAAGAGCTTTGACGCTAGAAACGATGAAAAGAGGTTTTCTGACTGCTTTGGAATTGTATGGCGGGTTTTCTTCGCAGTAGGGGGACATTCTAAAGTAAATCGAACAAAACAGTGCAATTCCTTACTTAAAGCCATTTAGTGTTCCAGATAGCTTTAAAGCTGTGTTGAAAAAAAGGGGACTGTGTAGGGATTAGAGAAAAGGAAATTGATATTTCTTGGAAGGATTATCGGATGAAGAAAAAAATAGAAAAAAAAAACACAAAAAAATACTAAATGTTTTTCAAATCCTTAGTGGGATAAAGGGTTGCAATAAAACGTTTAGCTCAGTAAGTTAGTATCATTTTTCAGTTGTTTGACATTTAAATTGTATTAAGTTAAACGTTACAAAAGGAAAATACATATTTCTACTTACAATTATTGGTTAAAAAAGCTTAGTACTCAATATTTTGGGTAATGCGCATTAAACTACAAAGAATTATCTCTTTCAGCATTTAGATCATTAATTATCTTTACTCATTTGCTTAGTATTAATATTAGATATATTTAAAAATCGATTTTGGTGTGACTTTTACAACAACAATGTCCACGCAATGGTGTTATTTGATACGTGGTTTCCTATGCGTTCACCATAAGACATTTTAAACTCAGTAGCTTACTTTATTTCATGTTTTCAATACTGAGTGATTATATAAAATATGTTATATATATACAAAAATAATATTATAAATTATATGATATGTTAAGAGGCTCTTGTGAAGGTTTTAAAGTGTTTCCTGGGTAAACGTAAAGATTTTCAATCTTTCAATTTTAAAAACATTTTATTTTGCAAATTGAGTAAAGGAAGAAAGTATTTAAAAAAAATAGATCAACTTACGGTGGGTTGCTGTTTGCACAAAAAATAACAGAAGCAAGCTTTTTAAAGCAGTTTAAATGGTTACTCTTGCAGAAGTAAATTCTCAAAATGCATTGAATTACCTTTTTTGGTGCATTTGAAAAGTTGAATAACCCAAATATTTTTGTAAAAAGTATATGAAAAAATTATTTGACATGAAATGTAGATTCAGGCTCCAATAGACATGAAATGGACTCGGGGCTTTTTTTAAAAAAAATACTTATAAAATTCTAATACTTTAAATACATTTTTCTCATACGTTAAACTGATACGCTTAGAAAAAACGCAAACAAATATTTTATGATCTAATACAATGATTATAAAAAAATTGGGAAAGTTATCAGTTGAAGTGGAGAGGGGGAAAAATCTTTCTGATTTAAAATTAAAATGTTTATAGAAATTGAACTTGTGTCAATAGTGTTAATATATTTACTAGAAATAAGCTGTATTGACTTCTTGTACAATTTTTTTTACAGAAAAACATAAATGAATTATATAAACTAATAAAAGTGCCTAATTTTAGGAAAAGTTTATCATATAAAAATTAGCGGTACAATAAAGAAATACTAAAATGAGTTCCATACTACTCTAATTTTTAATTTTTAAAAACGTAAAGTTTGTGCCTAGAATTAGAAAATCAAACTTGTAAATACCATTTATGCTACTCTCCTTAAAAATTATTTTTGAATATTTTAAAAATTGTCATGACTCATAAAAAACATTAACACTATACCATACCATCTTATATCTCAACTCTAGTACGAAAAAGAGCTAATGTTAAATGCGGGAGGTAAAAGGGCTTCCTGCACTTATTTACACAAGCCACATAATGAGAAGAAACTCCGTCTAAGAAATGTTCCCATTGGCTTGTTTAACTACTTAAATGTTGTAACCGTGAGCAGCAAGTCAAATAACTTTTGCAATGCTGTAGTTTGCGTCAACTTCTATTAGGTGCTTTTAATCTTTAGAATTCCCTGGAAATTGCTAAGCTCAGTCCTATGATCTTTCATTTGGCATCTCCAAAAATCAACCAAATTCAAATCTAACCACTCCAATTTTGTTGATTGATGGAAAAACCATTTAAGATGGAACCTCTTAAGATGGAATGAGGCCGCTGGTCCGCGGGTTTCCAAACTAAAGTACCTCAGTGTTAATTCACTAGAGAAAAACATATTTTTAAGCCACATTTCTACAGCTGTATTGAATATTTTTACAAATGTTTTTTTATTAATAAATGTAGATGACTTACAGGTCCCGACAATTCCACTTTTTGAATTTGGTTTGAATATTTTTTTTAATTTTCAAAAATAATTTTACAAACATTTAAAAAAGTCGGATTATAATTATCTGTAAGTCATTTACATTTATCATTAACAAAAAAACCGTTTGCAAAAATATTCAGTATAGTTGGAGAAATGTAGCTTGAAAAATATTTTTCCCCGTGGAATTAACATTGAGCTCTTTGGTTAGGAGACCCGCGATCCAGCAGGCTCATTCCCCCCTTAAGTACACTATTTTTACTGCTACAGAAATAATTATCTAAATTTATAACAAAATTATTATTTTAAATACAGAAACAACAATAAATAAACTTACCTTAAAAGCAAACGCCTTCCCCTCTTCTACACCCACAAATGCACCGCAGTTGGTCTGTGCAACTGGACTCAGATTATCACTGGGATCATTAGCTTCAGCCACCCTGGTCTTCCCTAGTATATCAGGCAGATATATCAGCACAATGATAGCCGTCACAGCAAGGGCAGCCAGCAGGATCAAGACAAAGGCTACAATGGCTAGGTGCTCGGTACAGACTTTGCATCGGTCCTTGGTGGTCTCTCGCCCTGGTGTACGAAAGTCGCTTTGGGACTCGAACAGTTCATCTTCGTCGTCTCGGTTGTTGCACTGTTTGTAGTTCTTGCGTAGCATTGACATTGTTTAGTTACAATAGTGTTTATAATCAGTTCTAATAATAGCTAGTATTAGTTGTTAAGATATCTAATTCCGTTTTCTAAGTATCTGTTGTAATGATATAAAGTATCAGTTGTGCTTGTATTGTTTTAAGTAATGGCTTTTAATGTAATAAAAAATTTTTATAGCTTATATTTTTTAGTTATAATTGCTATTTTGTACGTGTCACAATCATTTTAGTGTTTTTTCTTCAACAATGTAGCACAATTTCAATGCTCTAAAAACTGCTTTAGAAACTCTTCCAAATATTAATTGCCTAACACATTCTTTAAATAAAAAAAGATCTCACATCCCCTGTTATTTTCGAACCCCAAAACTCTTTAACACAACTGCTTAGTAAACCATAATAAGCAGCTTTTTAAGAAAGCACCTTTTTTATTTCAATCAAGAGAAGTGACATGAAATAGCTTGCTCTTTTTCTTCGTGCAATAATTTAAGGCTCAGTTCGCCTTTTGTAATCGTTTTTTTTACTCTGTTGTAATAGGTGTAATTAGCTCCTTTAAAACTTCATCATTAAATTCCTACTCGCAGGGGATTAATGTGGTTGGATCCTTAAATACAATTTCTTTTTTATATGGCAGCGTTTTTGCTGAATTTCCAGTCTTCTAAATCATTTTTTTTTGGCTTGTTCAAATATTCAGAGATTCGAAATCAATGTTTTTTATGTCTTTCACCAATAGGGTAATTTGGCACTTTACAAAGGCTTCATTGATTCACTTGCAAAAGATTCATTTCGTAAATAAGTGAGTGAAAAATGTTTATAGCAGTCAGTTTTTTTAAAAGTAATATTTTGGCTTTTTCAGATAATATTATGGTTGTTTTATAAGTTTTATCACATTTTGTGTGCCACACTCATTCCTGTAACCTGCAAGAAATATGAAAATATATCAGATTATATGCATTTATCAACAAATATAATCATATAAATACATCTAATAATATTTTAACTTGTAATATATCTTAAAAAATTTAATGTCTTATAAATACTTATATAGCATAATAAAATAAGCATGTGTGGATTTGCTATGTATAAAAACGCGTTATTACCATTTAATTAATTCAAACTTGAACAACACTCTTCATATATTACGGCTGAAAAATTATTTTGCGAAATAACTTTAAAAAATAACATCAAAAAAATTATCGGAAAAGTTATATAATTTGCAAATGAACTAGCTCACAAATGTATTACTACTCCGAAATTTTTCATATCGCCACTTATATAAAAGCATTTTAATGGTAAAATAAATAGATACTGCATCAAATACAAACAAAATAGGAATTTAATACAAGATGGAAAAATGAAACGAAATATGGATCAAACTAATCGAGAAACTATTTCAAAATGGATGTCTCTTTTTTTTTGGTAACATTTTTTCCGTGATTCACAGTAAATGCGTTTTTCATCGACTTTGTTTTTGATGCTGAAATTCAATGTTGTTTATCCAACTATTTTACCGAGCTTCTGATGATTTGATAAGCTACTTCAGTTATATATTGGAATCCACAAAAAATACAATATCAGAAATAAAATAGAGAACTGAAGTTTAAAGGTGAAGAAAAGTTCAATCCCTGTTTTTGAGATGAAGAAAAGCTTAAACTTTATTGCATTGCGATTCTATTGCTTAATTTTGAACTGATTTTTTTTTTAAAGTTTCAATGAATATATGTGTTTTATTTGAAATGTTATTTAATTTATAATATATAAGAAATATTATAAATTCCTTTTCAATTTATAGTTGAATCATTCAGTTAAAGTTAAATTTTAATATAATTCTAATACGATTTGTACTGAAAATAGTTTGTATTATAATTCGTACTCATCATGTAATTTAGATTGCATATAATCTAGACTTACATCCACAAACTTAAGCCACCAAATATTCATATTAATAACACAATTTATATGGAAGTCGACAATCAGTGTAACCCGCTTTGCTTCTTTTGTTTTCGATGCAGATTGAACAATGGACACCCAAGCGTCTTGCGAGGAAAACTTTATATTATCTTATCTATAACACTATCCATTATGCCATTAACAGCATTTCTATATGTCCACTCTAAAATCTTGATGTAACGTTACGCTAAATTTATGGAGTAGCGTAACACAAATAAGGAGTTTACTTAGTAAAAGCTGCCGCAGTAAGTGCTACCTTCAGTTTAAAGGTTACATTACATTAAATTTATATAGTAGCGTTACAGAAATAAAGAGTTTACTTAATAATAGCTGTGACACTAAGTGATACCATAAGTTTAACGGAGTAACGTTACATTAAATTTATGTAGTAACGTTACACCGCGAAATAAAATGAACTTCTCTTGTGTATAACGTTGCTAAATAATTTCGGTTTAAAGTTACTCCATAAAACTGGAGGGAGCTAGATTTGCAATAGTTTTATGGAGTAACGTTACACAAAACAGTTTTGCAGTTTCATCTAATAGTCTTTTTAGTTTTAAAAGAATATAGGTAAATATATTTTAATGCATGTATTCAAAGAATTTTTTTCAATGGTGAAAAGTACAAAACAATATTGTTTATCTTTCGCAGTGAAAGAAGTGATTGTACAATCGAAGTTATTGTGTGTATATTTCCCTCAGTCCTGAGGGAGATATACAATCACTTCGATTGTATTTTATATCCGTACGGCACCGGCGGTGTCCAATGCTATAATGTTAGCGAAAAAGTCTTTTTTCCACTGTAGCAAAAGTATTTCAGAAAAGAGCTTGAAAAATAGTTCACGCAGGCTTTTGAACTTCGTTGTTGTTTTTGTGAAACTCTGTGATTACAAATATATCTCGTTTAAAATCAAAATTCATAGTGGAGTTTTAAAAATATATATTATTTCCTCTGTACACAAAATGTATATTAAAAACAATGACATATGGTAACTTATAGTCGGCTTCAATACAATATGTGATATTCTTATTAATATAAATTTCTGTGAAAATATTATAAAGAAATAAATAATGTATTTTAAAACTAAAAAAATAATTTTGTTCTTAAATTACATATTAACCCTCGCATAAACAATAGCCTAGGTGAACTATTTCTCAACCCTTTTCCGCAATACTAGAGTAGAAAACTGTATTTTCCCTAAACCGTTAGACACCGGTACGGTACGGATACAATAATGCAATCCAGACGATTGTATTCTTCTATATGTATCTCTTCTTATTCTGTCTTTTTACTAAGAGAAAGAATAATCCTAGCTTATCTCTTATGTCTCTTTTCACTGTCTTTTTTCTAATAAATGAATGATATCATGTACCTAACGTATAGTATGTATCTTTGCAGCAGTTTCTAGAGTTTTAGTTTGACAAAATATGTATTAAAACATTTTGTCAAAATTGAAATCTTTTTGAAACTTGTATGGATGATAAGACCGAAAACGTTTATTAAGTGAAAGAAATATCCACAAAGTTTTATGGCTTATTCGGAACTGCTACTTGCTTTTGAATCCTCAGTAAATTATAAACATCAGCGTTTAAGAATGCGTGAATTGACTCTGAATAAAATTAAAAGTTGAAATAAATTATTCTGTAGGATGGGGATTCTCGTATAAGTGACTAATTTGATTTGTTCAAAATGTCATATAAATGCATAAAATGTATTCTATAATGTATATATGTAATTTTACAAGTTAATTTTCAATTAAACAGCTGTAAATATTACTTCGAGATAATTTAAAGTTCTCAAATTGTCACATCTGTCATCTGCCCCCCCCCCCCCTCCCACACTACACACATATCTTATCGAGCATTTTTAAATATCATTAACTTTTTTTACTCATTTTACTGCTCGATATAAAAGTTTATAAATTAACTTTTCAATTAAGCAAACAATTCTGCAACATAAAAAGAATTTTACAAATTTATTCTGAGTGATAAATATTAAACCCATAGGTTTTGGTCGTTATAAAATTGGTCATGTGACCACACCAGAAGACCAGTTTAGGTAACGATTGCAGTTTTATTTGGCAAAGAAATTCATCTCGAATCCTAACAACATCAGTTTGGTTCCTAATTTGTACTTCAAAATGATTTATAATCTATATTTTTATACTGTTATGGGAGAATAACTCATTAAAATAATATAATAATCATTAGCATGGATCAATTAGCGATTTTTTTTTATTAATATCCAATAATCTAATTAATCCTTAATGAAAAGGATACGCTTTGGTTGGTTCGGCTTAGACACTACGCCTTCTGGTCAATATTGAAGGTGATCCAACGCGTTACGGTTCTCTTATTTCCGTATTAGCCGAAATTGTAAACGCCATAACTTGATGTTTTTTTTCTCAAACTTAAGGTTTTAGCAAATAATTTTAAAACCCTGACACTTCTAAACAAGCAAGTTTAAGTATACTAGATTCAGTTGCTGGATATAAGAAGGAAAAAAGACCTTGACATGTTTGTACATCCATCGAACACGAGTCAGATTCAAATTTTCCATATTTCTACTTGTTGCAAAATCAGTTAAACATATATAGCTATGTATAACCAACACAATATGTTATAGCATTTAATATAAAGGGATATTTAAGGGCAAGACTTTCAGTCTAAGATAAAAAAGATAGTTTCTTTTTTCAGACTTTTTGCTTCTTGAATATTTTCCTTCTAGAAAAGTTTAGCAATTGATTGTTAAAGCAAGGTTTTAGCTTTCGATTATAAAGGTTAAAAAGCATTTTATTTACTTTTAAAAATTTTTAAAACAGCTTCAACTGATTTGCTATCTACACACAAAATTTAGAAAAGGCATTAATTCAACGTTCTGAAACTATTATAAATAGAGAAATTGTTAAACATTTATGCTTTTAACTTTAACCTATTACAAAGTGAAACATAATGGATGGCAGCTAATGAAGAAGAACGAAGATTTTTTTTCATATTGTTTATTCATGTATTTGTGTTTAGCGATTTCACTCAAAACGCATTCAAAAGACATTTTATGGGAAACGCTTTTGCATCCATCATTACCAAACAATGCCAAATGCCCCGACAGTGACAAATACATCTATTAGCTTTCAAAGCGAATAAAAAGCCGAGCATTTCTTATATTCATTGGACTGTAACGACAAGGAAATAATAGGGGCTTGGAATACTTTGTTGTAGTCCTCATGAAGAACTTATTTTAAAAGTGGTCCAGATCTCGAATTGTTCCTTTCCCCCAAGATGCAGTTTTTAACGATTTTGACAAATGTAAGGCTTGGTGCTACAGTTTAACTTTAAACAAATGGAAAGTTTCATTTAATATATTAAATTGCTAAAAAATCAATTTATTTTAATGCCTATGGTGTGCTTTGATATGAAGAGTCTAAATGCAAAGCTCACATTCTCCAAAAGTATGAATAAGAAATGGGGTCCAACCCGTTCGTGGACGCCTTTTGACGATCGTAAGTTCAATTGGAAGAAGTTGTCCATGAACAGGTCAGACTCTATACCTTAGTCATACTTTGGATATTGTGAGTTTTAAAACTAGACCTGAAACACTATGGAACAGTAAAGGAAGAAATAAGTGAGTTTAGGGTATATAAAGACAATGTTTTATGTATTGATATTTTTAAATGTATTAATGTTATATCACACTACACTCGGGTAACGTTGGAATGTAAAATTTTGATTTTTTCTAATTTCGTTGCGATAAGACCAATTTCATCCCATACACTGATAAAAAATTACCTCGGCAAAATTGGAAAATTTTGAATTTTTTAACCCATGAAAATTAAGAGGCACAAGTGCCTTTGGTATTATTATTATTGAGAGGCACAAAGTACCCTTAATATTAAGAAGCATATAATTTCTTGAAATTAAAGGGCTTATTAAAAATTAAGATATTCAATTGTTGTACCACCAAGGTTTTCTTTGCTATGCGTCTAATAATAACAGGCACGATGAACATGTGCCTTTTGTATAAAAGGTACACTTTTAATAGCGTACAGCTAAAATATTAAGAAAAACACCTTTATTCTTCTCAAACCTAAGTTGAAAAACATACGCGGTGCAGAATTCTGGTGGTTAAATAGCTTTGTTAACCCTTAAAGTAAGAAAGAAAAATTCATGTTTCAGGATATGTTTGGCCTAATATGTCTGGAGTTGTAATTTCAATATACAAAAGTAAATAGCTAATATTTTTATTGTTAAGTTAGACCACTATTGCAAAAACGCCTCTCTGTATAACCTGAGAAAACAAGAGGGAAATGCGCATTCGCGTCTCCATATTCGCTTTCTTTTCACATTATAAATATATAGAGATATATATATGGACGCGAATCGTGAAGACTTCGAATCAAAAGATGACAAATCGACTGTCAAGAAAATGTAGCACATTTCTCGGATAAAAAATTCCCCAAGAAAACTTCACGGTAAAGCTCCCTAGGATAAATCGATTTTTTTATTGTTGTTATTATTTTATTATCATTTTATTTTCCATTTTTATGGGTTTTTGAGTCTCTTCCAAGTCATATCGGTTTTCATTGCGCTATTGTCGTATCCTGAGTATTGTATACATCGCGTTCTATTTTGGCTACATATACGAGTTACTTAATTCGAGTGTAGCCTGCTCAAAATTTGGCAAGTTACAAATCGACTAGTGTTTCACAGTTGTAGCTCTATTCCAAAAGCAGACAAAAAGCCTCAGGAAAAGTAAAAAGACTTTTCGAAAAACTTTTTCATTTTGTTTCTTATAATATGTTTAAAATATGAAATATTATGTTGTATTTTTCTCTTTTGCCTTGCTATGTAAAATTCGATTTATTATTTTAAAGTAGTACATGGTTAAATATATATCCTGTCAAAAGTCGGGAATTGAAATTAAAGAATAGTACGCTACACAATTTTTCTTGAAGAGTATATATTTTGCAAAAATATTGTTACAATAGACTCACTAATTTAAAATTTTATCCAAAAAAATAATATTATATATACATAGTTGTAACTCATTTGGAAAATAAGTAAGAACTTTGGTGATTTTAACTTAATTATAAAGCACAAAACTTTCTTAAATCTAGAGAATGCATTAAGTTTAAAAATCTTTTTAAAGGTTACTTAAATATTTAGCTGTTTCATACATGAGCTGTTTTTCAAAAAGTAAAAATTAGTTTTTTAATCGGAAAAACTTTTTGAGGAAATAAAGTAAAGGTGTGTGATTAAGATTTTAGTCGGGGGTGGTTAACGCAACCATTGTAAGAAAAACGATATGAGGTGATCCTTGTGAGTTTCTATAGCATAATATAGTGTGTATAATACAAACTGATATTTAACGATAATTTTAGTTTTTTTGTGTGCAAATTAACTTTATATAATTGGGAAAATGATATGTGAATGCATTTGAAACATAATACTATTTCACCTGAAATAAAATGGATTCATAGGAATGGATTTTGTACATTGAAATAGAGCTTGTAAAACTAAAGATAATTTTTTTTTTAAAAATCAAAGTCAACTCATAATTTTAGTTTCTAATTTAATAAATCATATTCATTTAGGAAGAAAGAAATTTTACGGAACAATTTTTTTTTAGTTTTTGGAATTTAGAATATCCTTAAGTAAATCGCTCGAATTATTCAAAGTACCAGAGAAAGCAGTAAAATATTGCTTAGAACTAGCAATGCATGCGAAACACGTGCTAGAGTATATTTAAAACACAGCTATTCTTCCCATAAGTGAAAAAAAAAACGTGGCAATAAGAATTTTAAAATCAACAAATAAGCAAAAAAGTTCTAATGAATATTATTCCGAAGTTTTTGCTTTCAAAATTTGCATTACTTAGGAAAATGAAGAAAAGTGGCTACATAGCACATCTCCTTGAAGGGCAGCACGTTTTACTTCTTTGTAAAAAGATCATATAGCAGTTTATGGAAGAGTGAGTTTTTTTCGTTGATTTATCGTGTCGGAAACATCATTTTTCCACGTATGATGCGTCATATCATTATTCATCACGTATAAATAATTTAAATTTTCTTTTATTTCTCTTATGTAGGAAAATATTTCAAAAGATACAAAGAAATTTCTTTGATGAAAATCTGCTTTTTTTAATAATGGTACGCATTTATTTGTAACGATTTCCTTTCAATATGGAGAAATGAAAATTTCTTTCTACTTCCATTCGTTTATGACAATGAAATCTAATTACTGTTTTGGAATTTATTTCAGAATTAATATTTATGGAAATAAATGTAATTTTTAAAAGCACGTGCACCGAATATTTCAAATCATACGAAATGTATTTCAAATGGTTACTGAGTTGTTTATTTAAGAAAAATTTTGAGATTACTTATGTGAGGTTAATCTTTTCAAATCTCAGTTGTTTAACCTCTTTTTATTTTCTTATATAAAAATAGCATTATTTACGTTTTGAAAACTTCTTCACCATTATTTTTAAAGAGTACCAATATGCTTATGTTTTCTTTGGAGTAAAATAATAACCCTATAAGCGTATAATTACATTTTAAAAATGAATTTTTATTATTTATATATCGAATTCAGTAAAACATGACAATTTTATGCTGACAAAAATATTTAAAAAAATGTATCGTATATTTTCAAATTATTTTTATTACTTATAAACTATCATATTTATTATAATCAATTATAAAATTGCACAATTCAAATATTTTTCTTACAATAATCAAAATACAATAATGGTAGTTAATATCAGAAAATTATTTGTTAACTCTTTCAGTCCCAGTGATGCCATTTGGCATCATCATGTTTCTGTTCATAATTAAACATAAATAACAATGCGGATATCTATTACGATTAATAAAAAAATATTTTCCAATTAAAAAAAAATTGAAGAACCGAATGATGTGCTTTTTGATATCGCAAACGGCTACAGACGATCAGAAAAAATGTCTAAAATGATGATGCCAAGTTGTCATTTTGACTGAAAGGATTAAAACAGTTATTTTAATTATATATAATAAGTAATACTTATATATCCCTTTAAATATTGTTTATTTGAATCAAAAGGTTTTTTTACTTGGTTTCTTTTGAAAGGTGAAGTTTCAAATGTCACATTCTCCAAAGTCTAACTAAGATACAGGGTAAAGAAGCGACATTGGCGACATTTGACGGGCATAAATTAAACAGTACGAAATCTCCAATAACCGAGCCGGATATCTTTATCATACTCAGTTTAAAGTGAGTTTTGCAACTACAACCTTCTATCTTGTGTTGACTTTTTCCCCTTACCATATACCTAAGCGCATTTTTGTGTTTTGTATTTTATGCAATTTTACTTTTCTTACATTACTTCAAGCATGAAACCATCTACATTTCTTACATTAAAAATGTAGAGTTAATGCGATAACGAATAGGTGCAAGCAAGACAACAAAAAAATTACGTATAACATTTTCACTTCATTAAAAGCACTAAAAAATCCCCACTCTACATTTGCGTGTTTGCATTTTAATAGAAGGTGTGGGAGATTTCTCTCCCTCAATTGTAAATTGTATCACGACATTTAGTAAGAAAAGCTTTTTGTTTAAATTAGCTGTACATATATTATAAAAGTTAATTTAAAAGATTTTTTCGATTTCATCTTAATTAGTTTGAGAGTGATTAACATTCATTTTAAAAGCGTATTAATTTTAACTAAAAGGTAATAAATGTGTCAGGATATATTTACATCGTGAATTATTTTACAAAAGCAACAAACAGAAAGCGCTAAAATAAATGTTTCGATTAAATGTATTATAAGATTGTTGCTTATTGTGTTTTTTATTTTAAAAAAATGCTTGAATATATAAAAAAACACACACATTAGTTTAGGTAATTCTTACAAATGGATGGGGATTACGAATTTAGCGATAAAAGTTACTTAATTCTTAAAGCTTTGAGAATAAATAATGATATTTGAAAATAAATGGCAATGAAAGAAAAATATTGAATGTGTTTAAAAAAAAATCTAAAATTCAATTTAAAGAATGAAGCTGACTAAGAACTAAGACATTATATTTCTTTTAAAACCTTTTTCGAACATAAATACAAATATGTTTTGTCTCTTTTTAAATATGTATTTAAAAATGGATATTTTGAATTGAATACTACATTAATCTTGAATATTCTAAATATTATGAAATAAACACGTATTGGTATTTTTTTTTTGAATGAAGGATAAAAAATCAAGGAAAGTCTAAAGATAAAGACGCATATTTGAATATACATTAAAAACTGTTTTTAAATTCAAATAAACCAAAGTATAACTTTAAAATGCTTATTTATCTGTTCTTCTTTAGAAAAAAAAGACAGTTTGACATCAAGTAAAAAAATTCTATCGATCGAGTTTCTTTTTCATGATTTAGTAACTTCATAAAAATTTAAAACTTTTAAAATATGTTATCTTAAAAATGAGAAAAAAATTAATATTAGATTCTTCGTAACAAATTTTAATCTAATAATAAAAGACGTGTTAGCACAATACGAATAAGCATTTTTAAGTAAATCTTTTATCTGAGTATGAATCGAAAAAACATTTTTTAAAAATATTGTTTCTCCACAATAAGATTAAATTACTAACAAACAAATCCTCTACGAATGCAAATAGCGTATCTTTGTCTAAATGATATACTAAGAAATTTCAAGAACTTCTTTTTCACTAGCAGTCAAGCAGAAACAATAAATTTTAATAAAAATATAATTTATGAATGTAAACTCAAAGATAACGGAGAAACAGAAAAAGGTGAAATATAATCTTGTTTCTTGGTTCTCTTTTTATTTCTTCGAAAAATGTATCAAAACTTTGAAGTGTACTTTTGTGTGGTGTTAGAAAGTTTCAACGCAATAATTATACTACAGGTATGAAATATCAACGCTAATAAAAGGCCATAAACACAATATCTATGTTATAATCATAAATGCAAGTTAAACATTCCTCTCCAATTAAAAAACACGGAACTTCACTATATAAATTATTTTTTTTACAAATTACAGAGAAATTATGAAACAAAGATAGTTTTTTTTATTAATCCTGTTTGTTTAAATGTATAATATTAACAATAGTATTACTTATCCTTGTTATGCAGACTTGGTATGCAAAAGTAGCGTTTTTTCGTACTTAAATATGTTTTGTATAGCCTATAATTATTTATTTAAGTGGATAATCCCAAATTTTGAAATTGTTGAAATTTAACTAATATTTTCTACAAAAACCTATAGTTAAATTATTCAAATTTAATGTTATCATGCAAGAGCTTTTATTTTGCACGTTATGATGAAATAAAAATAATAATGTGATAATAAAATAAAGTAATAAAGTTAATCTATGTAAAAATGTATTTTTCTATAGTGCAAAAATACAGAAATTCAAAGTACTTTTAATTATAAAAAAACTAGTTGCTTTAAGTAAATGATATTCCGAAGCGCTAATGGTAGTTAACGTCTTGTTTTTATCATGCACACTTTTATTTAAATGCCTTTAAATTCATTCACTAGCTTTTCTTAATTACTTTTGGCGTAGTATTCAAGCGGTTCTAGAGACTTATATTTTTTTTACAGATCTATAGCACTTAGTTTTTCAATCTTTTCGAAAACACCAACTACTCGTGTTGGTTAGTCAGGTTTAGTTATAAAGTTTTGGCTCCTTATTTCGATCCAGAACCTTTTTATTTAGTAAATTTCATTTAGCTATATTTCTAACTACAAACCTTTTTCTGATTGAAAACGTTTATTCAAATATTTTGTCTCCATATGTAAAACTATTAAAATGAGAAATTTGCGTATAAAACGCATGAATAATAAAAAGGACATCCTCGCAACACCGTTCATTATGGAAATACACACTCTACATTTTTATTAACTGGTCAATTAAATTAGAGATTCCTGTAACGGTTGCAAAATTGCAATGTTATCAATTGTGATACCACTGTATTCAGTCACATTTCCAGTCCTATTCACAGTTTCATCCCCAATCAGAAACGGCCCCAATATAAAGTCTATACGACCCACTTGGATGGCAGATCGTAAAATGAAATTGTTTCTACCTTTCTTTTACAATGCTCATCAAAGGCTCCCAAGTCCAGTTACAACCCGCGAAAAGTTCCCAACCGTTACTGGAGCCCGTTATGAAAAGGACGGTTAGTTCGGGAACTTTGCCTTGGAAGTGCGATAATTCCAACGTTAATGAATGTGAGATGCAGTTTATGGTGTTGGTGACTGTGTTTCCAGTACTTTTGGTGATTGCAAATAAGGTAGTAGCCTCTTGAATAGGGGTGTGCAGTCAATAAATAAGTTTTATAAAACTAGGGTGTGAATGCGAGTAAAATAAATTTACGTCATATGGTACTGTGCCTATAAAATAATAACTAAATAAATGTCAGTGCCATTTTTAATGGGTTTATCTGTCCAAATTGAAAGTATATATAACATTTTAAATCTAGTTGTACTATTTATCGAGAACTAGCTTTCATATTTGTATATTTAATGGTATTATGTGATTAGTAACCTCTTGAATAGGGGTCTGCAGTCAATAAATAAGTTTTATAAAACTAGGGTGTAAATGCGAGTATAATAATTTTGTGTCCTATGGTACTGAGCCTATAAGATAATAACTAAATGAATGACAGTGAAAGTTTTAATGGGTTTAGATGTTCAGATTGAAACTATATGTAACATTTTAAATCTATTTGTACAATTTATCGGGAACTAGCTTTCATATTTGTATATTTAATAGTATTATGTCTGATTTTTGAAGTTAATATTGAAAAATTAGGAAAATAGTAAAGTCTGTTATGGAAAGGACGGTTATTTCGGGAACTTTGCCTTGGAAGTGCGATAATTCCAACGTTAATGAATGTGAGATGCAGTTTATGGTGTTGGTGACTGTGTTTCCAGTACTTTTGGTGATTGCAAATAAGGTAGTAACCTCTTCAATAGGGGTGTGCAGTCAATAAATAAGTTTTATAAAACTAGGGTGGGAATGCGGGTAAAATAATTTTGTGTCCTATTATACTGTGCTATAAAATAATAACTAAATAAATGTCAGTGCCAGTTTTAATGGGTTTGGATGTTCAGATTGAAAGTATATGTAACATTTTAAATTTATTTGTACAATTTATCGGGAACTTGCTTCCATATTTATATATATTTAATGGTATTAAGGCAAGTTTTTTTTAAGTTAATATTGAAAAATTAGGAAAACTTTAACGTTAGTTTGCATATTTTTTTTTATTTCTTTTTGATTGAAGAGATTTTTCTTTTTATTTTTGATATTTATTGTATTTTGTAAAGTTTCAAACAAAATACCCGGCTGACTTTTATTTAAATTAATTAATATTTTTATGTGTGTCAATTGTTCATAGTTTATAAGTATTTTGGCTAATGAACAAATCATTAAGGTTCTGTAAAAAGTTCACTTGAAAACATTGTTGGAACGTTACTCCGTAAACACGGTAGCAGCATATTTTTCCAGCTTCCGTTATCCAATAAATTGGCATTTTTTACAATATTTATTTATTTTTGGAGAAAACTCATCTTGTTTATTTTAGCCCACAAAAAATGTAGAAAAAAATAACAAAACCTTTATTTTACATACGTTAAATCTTTTTTTAAGAATATTTGAAAAATTCTAACCATTCATATATGGCAGGCTGGAAAAATGGATCTCGTATACAGGTCACGTTTTCCAGCTCAACATGCTTAAATTTAACCACTTGCTGTCCAAAACACAGATGTAGTTTTTGGAAATGTAGTTAATCTGGTTTGTAGTTAAAGGGCAAGGAAGACAGTAATATCGTGTTTCCTCCAAAATAAATAAAAGCAAAAATATATACAACCGAAGACAATAAAACGGAAAACTATCCCGGTCTCCACCATTCTTGTATTTTTAAAGTGACAACTGAAGAATAAACTCAAACACACAAAGTTGACAACTAAATAGAATATCAATAATTAAAGAGGAAGGGTTGTAAACATGGAAAATGCGGGTAATATGGAGATCTAAGGTATTCCGGCTACAGGAGGCTTTTTTACTAGACACCTTTTTCTCCTAAATCCACACTACCGTTAAACAACTACTCACGCATCTATTTGTTAACGTTACAAAGCTAGGAATCAGACAGGAGCTGTAGTTAAAAGTTGTGTGCTGTTGCCGCTTCGACCTTTTCGTTTCGTAAGTTTTATGAATAAATTTTGTGGTAAATTTAGTCTAATTATTTTTATAAAGATGGGAAATTCGTTTCATAGGGTTAGAAAAAGGGGTAGTTAGAGAGGTAGTAGGAGTTAAAAAAAAGCAACGTATAAAAGGAAAACGAACAGTTAAATGATCTTAACGATACAGTTAATGATACAACCGTTTCGTAACTTATACAAAGTCCCGTCTTTAGTGCATAAAAACTATGAATGAATGAAAAACAGAAAATGCTAGTGCACCTAGTGTAGAATTATTTAAGTAATTTAGCGATATGGAAACTGATTTAGATGAAAAAAAAAAGAAAAATAATTAAATTCGAAAACTTAAACTTACAGATTTTTGGATATAGATGGACTAATTGTCTTTTTTAATATCGAATCAATAACATTTGGGGAATACTCCCGATCTTACTGCTTTTACTTACTGGTTTTACTATTTTAATACTTACTGGTTTCCCCATTAGCACGCCCTCAACTACCCTATTATTATCTTCTAAACATTTACTACTTTTATTTAAAAGGAATACGTAGAATGCTATTTTTCGAGTTAACCACATAAAGTATAAGTTTTACGTTCCGACAAAAAAAAATGGTAATAATAACTATGAGTTGGTCCTTTAAAAACTATGTGAAAAGTTAAGTTTGAAGTTTTTAAGTACTTTTGGTTTTGACTTTAAATTAAGTTATGTAACATTCATTCAAAGATTTTAGAACAATTTAAGTTCTCAGAATAACTTAAAATGCTTAAAAAAGTAAATTATGAAGCTATAATATATTAGTGAAGGAAAAAAAGCTAAAATAAAAAAATGAGCTGAAACACTTCCTTCTAAATAAATAAAAAAATATATACTTGTTTAATAATTCACATTTACAAAAAATTCTTCGAATTCTGCAAAAAAATTCAAATTTAATTTTAGTCTAAGCGGTATTTAAAACAAGCGTACAGCAATTGTTTATTAAGTTTTGTAACGTTTCGAATAGAAGTTATCTATATTTTAAGGTGGGTTTCAAATTAAGAGAACCGTCGCCAATAATCCTCGTATAACTCTAGAGTGCAACGTTAATTTTGAAAATTAAGTATAACTTTTCTGCCATAAAGTCAAAAAATTGAAATAATTAATCTTAAAAATAAATAGTTTGAAAAACATAGTGTTAAATATTCTAACAAATAAAAAAACAATTCCAAATTACTCCTTAATTAGTAGAAATTTATAAAATTTTACTTATTTTAAGTTTAGCAAAAGTGACAATATAAAACTTTAATTATGCCTTATTTATGTCAGTCTAAGCAAAATGACACCTCCATAATGCAAATAACTTGAAATTCTTACAAAAACTAAAAACTGACTTATTAAAAATATATCATGTTGTTATGCAAATATATATTTATATTCATTAAACAACATGATTACCAAAGCATACTTACATAGCAGATACATTTATAATAAATCAGACTTTTAACATCACTTTTTCTTAAAACTCTTGAAAACTAATTAATGTCATGTCTTTATTTAACTATCAATTAATTAAAATATTTAAAACAATTGCCAATTTAGCAAATGAATGATATTTTACAGTATGCATCAGCGAAACTAACACAATAGCCTTGTCAACTTACCAGCCAAGCAGCATTTCAAGAGCAGCTTGTTGAGCGGATCCCACTCCTGTTTTTCCCGGGAATTTTTCCGGAGTCGCCAAACGGTTTTCCCGAACTCTCTCGGATAAGCGCCAATTCGCAACTAAAACACGAAGCGTAGCGTCATAACCAGTCAGAAACGCGCCATAGGATTTTCGGCCAATCGGAGAGCGGTCTTGCTTTTTTGGGGAGCGTTATGAATTCTTATGTATCCGATTTTCGGTTTTTATTTTTTTATTTTTCGCAACTTTTTTTTAAAAATCTGTTTGGTGTCAGTTTTCAGATTTGATTATGTTTTGCCGGGGGAAATTGAGAATCAAGATTGAAGAAGATATTTTTTTTATTGGAATAAAGTTTAAGAGAGGTTTTAATATTCATACTTATCTTTTTCAAAACTCTTTTACTTTTTATCATGAGATTTCGGAAAGTTCTATTCCATATATTTATTTGATAAAGCAGATGTAATATAAGTATTGAGATTAGATTGAAAGATTGTAAAATTTATTATATAATTTAAGTGCCAGTTAAAATAATTCTTTCTAATACAGTATTTTCACAGGGTTTAGTTTTGGCAGTCAATGTTTCAAACACCAAAATACAGTAATTGAATTGTAAATTTAAATAGTGATATTTTTGTAGTTGTGTATTGACTTTAGCTCAAAATTAATAATACGGATGTGGTCCTTAATAACTAAAATACCATATACTTAGCCTGTGGTCAATCATCTTTAGCATTCAAAGAACCAGAATGTTAATTTTTGAGAAATTTTGGTGACGTTACAAGCTTCACAACTTTTTTTAAGGGGGAATGGGGGGGGGGGGGGCAGTAAGCGTTAAAATACTCATTTAACCTTTAATAATTAAAAGTATTCATACTCATAAAATGCTATTTTTCAATACTTTAAACAAAACAGTATTAGAATTTTTTAAGAAATGTATAGTTTGCAAAAACATTGGACATAGGTATACCCTAACTGTTTTGAATGGATCAAAAAATCAGAAAGTGTACCTTTGTTTTGAAAGAAAAATATTGTTTGTGCTACAAATAACTCGAGAATAAGATTCTTTACACATGATGGTTGGTTGGTTGGTAGACATATATTTTCAGGCTTGCGTGCTTGGTCGCAAGGACCCGCTTATAAACCATCGTCAAGTAGGACAACACAAGACACACACAAACACATATGACAGATGTTGCCATCTGTCGACACCTCCGCAATTCAGACATGTCCCTGAGGGAAATTTTCTCCAGGGACCTGTACCCATGGGAAACTGCGCAATGACCGCCCACAGGACTTTCGGACCCAACAGATTTTACGAGCACGTTCTCCGCATATACTCGACAAACACAAACATCCATGCCTGAACGGGATTCGAGCCCGGCAGCTCCAGAGGCCAATGCCTTAACCACTACGCCGCCGGATCTGCCTTACACATGAAGGTTGGTTGGTTTGACATATATTTTCAGGCTTGTGTGCTTGGTCGCAAGGACCCGCTTATAAACCATCGTCAAGTAGGACAACACAAGACACACACAAACACATATGACTGATGTTGCCATCTGTCGACAGATGGCAACATCTGTCGCCACCTCCACAATTTAGACATGTCCCTGAAGGGGAGGGAAATTTTCTCCAGGAACCTGTACCCATGGTGAACTGCGCAATGACCGGCCACAGGAGTTTCGGACCCAACAGATTTTACGAGCACGTACTCCGCGTATACTCGGTAAGTCTTCAGTGGCACCGGGGCCCGAACTCTCAACCTTCCGATCGCAAGTCCGGGGTCCGGACCACTAGGCTCCTTACAGCCCTAACCTTACACATGAACTTTGGAACCCCGGCTTTAAGAATGTGCCATAGGCACCTTAATTCCAAATTCAATTGTTTAGTAATTTAATTTGTTCTTCATATTTTCGTATGTTTTGTTTATACTTACTTTACTTTGCTTGAGCCAATGCCCGTCGGTGGCGGTTGAGACATTAAACGGCGAGCCTCTCGGTAGCGAGAAATCAAGTCAGGATAGAGGTGTTGAAGTCCAATACACGACAACAAGTGGCCCGCAACCATCCTTTCAGACGTGCAGAGCGGGCAAATGTCTGTGTCGGTCACACCAATGCGGTGGAGATGGGCCTGCAGATAATCGTGTCCGGCGGCCATGCGAAAGCGGGCTACTGCAGCACTCCTTTCCAGATTGTGGGGGATCAAGCCGGGTACCATCACAGATCCCCCGCCCATTGTTTGCCGGAGCTGAGGATCTTGAAATTGGCGATGACATGGTTCTCATTGCTTTTGCGATCAGTCGCTTGGGAAGCTCGGTGAGCTATCGCTGTAGTAGATTTGGCGTTACCCAGGATGCACCACGAGGAGGCCTACTACTTTACACCCCAGTTTTGTTTATTTAGATATAGTTAAGCAGAAAGCTCATTTTGGAGTAGCAATTTTTTTTTGCCAATCGCCGTTGATGGCTTTTGATAACCACACATTTGCATTAAATATTTTAATTTAGAAGTGAATTTATTATTCAAATAAAAGAGAAAATTTCGCAAATTTGAATTCATAACTACCTTCGGTCTCTTTCATTTAGCTCGAATTGTGATAACTTTTATTTGAGTAATCAAACAACAATGGGATTGTTTCACGTCGTGGGTGGAAACAGCGCCAACGGTTTATTTTTTTATTTGGCTGGAATTAGTTTTGTTTTGGTATTCGAAAATGAGTTTTAATAGAGTATTTTTCTTATATTTTTTTTAAATGCCAACTTCTTGATGTACTGTTGGTAATTCAAAACATTTATTAAAGAAATCTTGCATAGAAAGAAAAGTTTCTTTTCATCTATATCTGTTATTTTGAAAGTGAAATTGCAACAACCAATGAAATTGCAATACGAAAAAAAAATGTTACATCATCTGAAATATTGCAATTAAATATTTATGCAATAACAATATGTTATCCATCAGCAAAATAAAACCTATTAAAAAGTGTTGTTTTAAACATTTAGAGAGAGATTTGTGTTTTTATATTTTAAAGATTTTTTAAGGGAAATGTAATTTTGGATTTGGCTAGCTGTCTACAGGTTGTCGCTGAAAGTTCTAAGTTAACTTTAAAAAAAGTTATACTTTATTGATATTGCTACTGATAAAAGCATCTGATTGTAACTAAAACTATTTTACCTGAAAGATGAACTGAAGCGTTTAAAAACACATGTTGTTTATTTGCTAATTTTTTAAGCATCGAATTTTTAATTTGCGATGCACACAATTTTTCAGTAACTTGTCTTTTAGAAAAAATGTATCACACACTGATTTCAAGTGTGGCGAGTTTCAGCCAAACCAAACACAAAATATTATTGTGTTTTAATTCAAAAGCATTTTTGTCTTTTCACTTGTATACGTTAACTACTACCCAAATACAAACGCGGAAATTACGATCAATTTTATGATGTAATGTGTGTTTTAGAGCAACTTACAAATAATACTATATATTTTTTCTTTTACAAAAATTATAAATACGATAGGGTATAAAAAAAATGCTAGAAAAAGTCGAGAAATTAATTTATCATCGTCAGAATCATTTTAATCGCTGTAAATCATTTAATTTATCATTTCATTGGGTATATTAAAAATTATAGCTTTCACTTAAATTTCTAAGGGTATAAATAATTTTATTTTTCAGTTAAAAATATATATTTTTCAGTCGGAACCTCAATAAAACCATGTTATATGAAAATTGTAGTGTCATACCTAAAGAATAAGACCCAAACTACATATTTTTTCACTAAAATAATAAAGCAAACTCTTTAAAAAGTAAGGTCAATTGCTAAAAATACAGAATTACTTTTGTGTTTTAGAATTACTTTTGTATATTTGTTTTTTCATTAGAAAAACTTCATACAGAAATTATTGGATTAAAAATAAAAAACAAACTATAAGAAAAGGTCTTTTGGTAAGCCTTAAAGGGTTTTGTTATTTTTCAAAACTAAAAGTAATAAAAAATGTAATGGTGTCATATACCATAACTTCTCGAAAAAAATTCTATTTTTATGAGTAACATACCACTAGTTTTTTCGTGTGAATATAGAAATATTTTCCCCAAATGTTTTCTAGTGTAACAATGTATTCTCTCCTGGGGCTTCACCGTCTTTACCAAAGAGCATATTTCAAAGACAAAAAAGTTTATTTTACTCTAACATTCTTTGGAAGGCTGCTTCAGTTTATTTCAGAGTCTAAATAAAACGTGAAATATATATGTTAAGAAATTATTGATAAGCATGATATATTATTTCTGAAGAGGTGACATTTTTATGTCTATGCTATATATAAATACAAGAATAAAAAATAATGATTTTGATAGTTAAAAAAGTGGTTGCATAAACCCAATTGAAAAACAAAATTGAGAAATGTTTTACACTTAGAGTAGACGTTCACTATAACATTATATATTTATATAAAGTGTTTGTTAAGAGCAAAAAGTAACACAAGAACAATATTTACACTAAGCATAAGCAAATGTAGCCAATATTAAATTATAATAGAATACAAAAAAAAATTCTACCATTACTAACACTAGTAAACGAATTGCAAGTGTACTACATTTAAATAAACTCTTAAAAGGAAAAAAAATCGACTTTATTTTTTAAATTTTGCTCTATTAAAGTGAGAATATTAAGATTTATATTAAAATTACACCAAGAAGTTATTTTATAGCTTATACTAAATATAAAATATAAATTAAAAATTTGCGAATAGAATAGTTTTATTCCATAACATAAAAGAATTTCATTATACTTCAAGATAATGCACAACCAGTATTATAAACATATAGCAACAAAGTTACAATGAACTTTAACGATAATCAACTTAAAAATATTTTGTAAACAAGGAAAAACCACTTTCAATTTTAATGCAAACCTAATTAGCTTTTACTTTAGTGCACAAAAATTAAAATCTTCTTTGTATGAAAAGAATGGAGGCTTAATTAGAAGTTATAAATATGAACTTTTCAAAGAGTTTTCAAGTGATGTTGAGAAGTTTTGTCATTGTTTGAAGGAGATATGATAGATAATGAATATAATGGGAGGATGGCTATGCAAGCAAGACGTGTTTACAATGACGTTACTTGACAGGTTTATTATTTTTTTTAAATAGTTACATATTTACTTTAAGTTTATAGAAATAGCATTAATTCTAAATTTGCTAAAAGTATTTAAAATAAATCGTTTATAAAAAAGTAATTTTCTTTAAATGAAGTCAAATAATTCATGGCCGGCCCATCGGCGCAGTGGTTAGTGTACTAGCCTTTGGGGCTGCTGGGCTCGGGTTCGAATCCCGTTAAAGGCATGGATGTTTGTGCTTGTCAATAAATGTTGTTATTTGCCTTTGTGTTTGTGTCGTCCTTCTTTGTGTGTCTCTTGTGACTGTCTTTTCTGGCGAGCTGGGTAATGGGCTACAAAGCCTACACTCTCCCTTCTAGAGGGCGCATTCACTGTCATTTGTCATTTTGTCAAAACAATTAATGGTTGTGATAGAATCCAATTCGGTTATCACAATCACCATTTTGTTTTTAAGCACAAAATCATTATTTAAACAAAGCAAAACAAGAAAACAATTTCCAAACTGTCCTTTTTTTTTTCATATGATGAAATTTTTGTGCTTTCCTTTTTACTGCACTTGTAGGTTACAACCTTTAGGCATAGGCTTTACGGCTATACTTTTTTATGACTACCATGAAGTATCCTGCTGAATGTGATTAAATTCAGGAGGTAAAAGATTTGTACCACAGTAAAAATTTGTGTTGAAAAGCTCTCATAAAATAGCAAGACAGCAATAAATCAATTAGGAATTCAACTAGATTTGAATAAAGATATTTTTTATGACCCACGCTTAGCGACCACATACTAGCTATTAGTGGTCATTATTCCAATTATATAAATCTACAGACGATCTACCAGTTTCTTATTGCAATTGCATTAATGAAAAAAAAGAAGAAACACGATAAAGTGGGATATTTAACAGTATATCTCTACAAGAGTCATTTGCAAGAAGAAATAAATAAAAATTAGAAAAAATATAAAGCATGTACAAATGAGGGGAATCATTTTCTTCAAAATTTTGATGTAGTGATGATGTTGCCCTTTCTCTAACTACATTTTCAAGGAAAATAAAGTTAGAAAAAGTATAGAAAATTAAAGGAAGGATAAGATGAGATGATGTAACAGTACACACTCTTAAAACGAACGAGCGATTTTAACTCAGTCTGATTAATTTTCACTCCTTCAGTCTGGAAAATGCACTTCTCCTTTTGGAGTGGATCCTTTGTGTGTTAAACCCCCGATAGGATCACTCCAAACGAGTGATTTTAACTCAGTCTGAGTAAATATTCATCCCTTTCCAGTGTCGAAAATGCACTTCTCCAACGGGAGTGGATTTCACTCTTTTGTTTTAAGAGTGCACATTTAAGAAGTGTGTAAAAGTTAACCCAAACCCATCTTTCTCGAGTAAACGAAAACTTTAACTATAAACTTTACTGAAATTACTGGGGCCCGGATGTCCGAGTGGCTTGGACCATTATGCTAGCAGTCTGCGTGCTGTAACAGGCTCGATTCCCGCCATCGCCCTGTTTGCATTCCTTTCTCTGTGACAGTAAAAATTCTAGCTGTGTCTGTCTTACTTGACGAAGGCTTCATAAGTGGGTGTCTGATCAAGCACACAAGCCGGAATATATATGCACCAACCCCCTAACCCCCTGAAGTTAATTATTAGTAAGTAAAACCCTAATTACTAAAATGTGTTATTATATCTTAATATAGCTATTATTTTAATTTATCGTTTACACATTTATTGCAAGTAATGACGTCGAAACATTAGGTTCCCTGTCTAACCGTCCTCTATTAGCTAAGATAACTTATAACTGAATTTGGTATGCTAACTACTTTAATGCTTTAGTATATTAACTTTAGTAACTAAATTAGGTTTATTTTACTAAATTCGTATTGTAACTTATTACATTATAACATTTATAGTGTCATGAGATTTGGATCTCTAGTTAATAATTTTAAGTTTAAATTAAGTTTTTTAATATTTTAAAGCTTAAAAAATTCCTAATTAGAAAAATTCGAAACCACGTTCTTTTAAATATATCCGAATTCCTATTATTGGTAATGCATATTTATGCTTATATACCATTACTACTTTAATTTTCCTCATAAGATATTCAATACCTATAAACATAAAATAAAGATTATTTCAAACAAGAAAATAAAGCTCAAAACACCCTCAAAACCCTCATCCCACTCAAAGATATTATTTCATTTTTACAAATTCAAGTCTTGTGTTTTATTCCATTAATGCCCTTCTCTATTCAACTTCGAATACTACATAATTTGAAAATAAAATCTCGAATAATATTCCAAGATCTCTCCACCATCCCTATTGTTCCATCACAAAACCTTAGACAAAGTCCTCTAAAAAAAATCTTAAGACGTCAGAAGGTAGGCAAAGACTCTGTTTACGAGAGATAAGAAAGCCTTTGAGGAGAGGCGCCTTTGTTCTCACTTTTCCGACTTCGGAACTCTTTTGTAGTAATAAAACTTATTTTTGATTAGGAAATTATTTGGCACACCACAACCTTTCGAAACGCGGTATTTCGTGGCACATCTATGTTAATTAAGACCATTTGGCAATGTTAGTTCCATATTACACATGAATATTTATTGTCATGGAAATTTAATTTGTTAGAATATTTTAAACTTGATTAATTAATTGGAAAAAATTTGTTTCTCGGTTTCAAGCCTCCCATAAGATTACAAGTGACAATTTAAACCGCAATTCACTTTATTATTTATTCATCAATTCAGTTTGTATCCCAAATAAGCTTCACATTATATTACATATGTATCCAATGCCATTTTATCTAAAATTTTGTTCACTAATTGCTACTTTTTTTTTATTAAGAAGTAGTTTTTAAATATATTTCTGTGACAACTAGTGCTGTTACGGCATTTTGCAAAATTTCTGTGTTTGCGCATGCTCAGTAGCCGTGACGTTAATTTCAGTGTTCAATGTTCATGTTCTACTAATAGGAACACACAAACTGAGGCCATGTGGTTTCCGTATTGGACATGAAATTGAACCTTCTCTTTAGAGAGAAGCATAATAAAACAGAGAGGAGGTTCGAATCTCAACTATACTACCAATCATCCTAAGAAACGTTCTGAAAAATATATAAAAAAATCGATAATTAATTACGGGTTCGCTGGAATATTTTGGAATGCACTGCACACATGATTGAAGATTACAGCCGAGATATTTTACAGCTAACTGTAAAATTACAGCACCAGTTTAGGTGTTACGTTTACCAGCTCAGATGCTGTAATTTGATTTACATAATTTATTTACTGTCCTTAAGATTAAGTTTGGATGTGTTATATTATAACAGAAAAAATGTCTTTAAACAAATAGCTCAGATGCTGTAATTTGATTTACATAATTTATTTACTGTCCTTAAGATTAAGTTTGGATGTGTTATATTATAACAGAAAAAAATGTCATTAAACAAATAGCATTCAATTATATTTCTTGATTAGCAATTTTCAATTTTTATATGAGCATTTCTTTATTTCATCCTATGGTACGATGAAAAAAAAATGGTCACTTCCGCGATGTTATTTTAACGTAAGACACTTTATTTTTCCTCGTTTATTGCAATATATTTTTTACTTAACACTTTTGCAATTTACATAACTTTTTTAAATATAAAAATAATGTACTTTTAATACTACTCCATTTGGAGACACATCTTACTTTGGGAAATCAAATGCTTCAGTTATGGACAATAAATCTCTGCAAGTGCTTCATTATGTTAAATGTACGTACTTATTCATCTAGAACAATATCTGTCAACTCAACAAGAAACAATGAAATAGTGAAGATTTCTGGTTCACGTACGGCCTATACATACACTTTAATTATTACCGCCGGACACAATTCCGCCAAACGGAGACCTCACGATGAATTATACATTAAAGCGGCTAATATGACAAGGAAACTGAATTTATAGGTGAAAAGAACCCCATCGCGGTTCTTTTAAGGTATTAGGACAAGTATCCAATCTTCCAACTGCACATTACGCTATCACTCTTATGATACCAAAATGGTCTTTTGACAAAGATGCATATGATATTTAAGTTAAAATTCAAGGGTTTTGTATAGATATACTTTTAAACGCTATTCGACCTGTTCTTTTTAAATAAATAAGAAAACTTCGTTGGATATTTGGATTAATGTCTATAATAAGAGCGATTATAATTAAAGTTGAGAACATTGTGGCATCTTAAAAAAAACTGGTAACAATATTGTAAAATTTGGCGTTAAAGTTCGTGGGAAAATGGAATGTTGTTGAAAAGTATTGAATAACCACAGAAATAATTTGTGATCAAAAATATAGCAAGGTCAAAACATACAAACACTAAAGGAATTATATTGAAAAAGAATTAAGAAATCTTTTAGCCTTAACTAAAATGTCTCTAAAATATATATAGGAGAACTTCAGTCAAAAAGACTTAGTTCAAATCAGTTATGAAATGTGTTCTTTGTGTTCAAAATTATGAAGCTGAATGTTTCTGATGCATTCGCAAATGATTCCATCCTATCTTTGTTTGTGGGAGAAAGGGAAAAAACGATATTATGACCTTTCAGTGACCTAATGATTTAAGCTTCCGCCTCGAGATTGGCACTGTTCAGGAGTGCAGATGTTTGAATACTACCAAATTTTCATCCATTTTATAAATGGGATATGCATTGAAATACAGTATAAAATAATTTTTTGAAATGCTCAACAAGGTTCCTTATTATTGCAGAAAGAAATTTCCGAAACACTCGAAACGATTCTGAAAATTACATGTACCATAACTGCCCCTGCCCCATGTATTCGGAAACATTTCTGGATTTGTGTTTTACAGTGTACTCTTTTGGTGAGATACGAAGTGTCCAATATTTAATCCACATGACAGATTGCTTGTAGACAAGTCATCCAGCCTGAGTATTTTCGATGTAACACCATTGTTCCGTAACTCCATTTATTTTTTCCAAACATCATACCTTCGCCTCAAGCATATTCTTGTTAAATGTTCTATCATTACGTCTGGTGGTTTCCAATTTACAAACTTATTAAATCAGGACATAAATCACAATCAACCAACTGAAAAAAATATATATTTCGTTTTTTTTTTTTTTAATAAAATCCATTTCATTATGGTTAGTATTTGTAACCTACCTCCAAATCAATCTGTTTTTTGTTACAGTTTTGTCAAATTAACTGAGAAATATCTTGTAGTGATGAAGCATCAGATTTCTCTTGCTTCTGGAAAGAAAGAATAGATTAAATGATTTATGGAGTGCTGCAGCTCCCTCATGAATTTAGCGAAGATTGCAGCTACTAGACATCCCGTAATATTTCTTTGTGCATGAATATTTCAAGCAGGTAACCAGGGTTGGGTCTAGACAAATCACTACAATCATTTGACAGGCCTTTAACTGTTATTTTATTATATGGTACAAATGAGGTTTAAATTAAGTAAAGCAAAAAATTACTTTAAAAAATAAATTTCATATATGTTAAGTAAAAGAAATTGTAAATTAACCAATTTTTTCACACTTTCACGACCCTCATGATGATGTGGACTACTTTGAATAAAGGCCTCATTTTAATTGAACAATTATTTTGTCTTAATCCTGCTAATACTTGGAACAATTTATGCTTCTTCTAAGTAGCAGACATCGATAGATTTGTATTTTAAAATCTCCTGAAGATTGTAATTGGAAATAAAATTTCTAGACTACCAGTTTCTTTTTCGATTCAAGTATTAAGAACTTAAAAATCTACTGGTTAAAATTGCATTAAGTACAGCTCTTAAGCTAAATCCAGAGATAAAACTAGATTTGACAAAAATTAAGGAATTGATTGCTTTAGACAGCTTTAATATTGAAGGATCTCTAAGTCGAGGGATCTCAGTAACACAATGCACTTACACTCTTAAAACAAAAGAGTGAAATCCACTCCAGTTGGAAAAGTGCATTTTCGACACTGGAAATTAATGAATATTAACTCAGGCTGAGCTAAAATCACTCGTTTGGAGTGATCCTGTCGGAGGTTTAACACACAAAGGATCCACTCCAAAAGGGAAGTGCATTTTCCAGACTGGAGGAGTGAAAATTAATCAGACTGAGTTAAAAATCGCTCGTTCGTTTTAAGAGTGTATATCTGTTCATTATTTGTTTAAAAAATTGACATTAAAACTTTTTAGTTTCCATACACTACGTTTATATAGAAACTGCAGGTGGTATTAAAACGTTCAAGTCCATCCAAATTGTATTGAAACTTTTAATTAGAAGTATACTTTACATTTAACAAAGTAAAAAATTGATTATCAAATTTGAAAAAAACACACGATGCTTCCGTTAATATTTCCACTGTTGCCCCTTCAAAATACGCATGAGAAACTTAAAATGAAAACTTGAAAGAATATTTTTGTGATATAAATCAGTTTGGAGTGAAGTCATAGTATTTATATATTCTTTTGATGGTTCATTATATGTGCATTGAGAAAGATATGTGTGCATTGAGAGAGTTTTAACTTTTTTGCATAAATAATATGATTATTTTTAGTTTAGTTTTCAGCGTTGATTACTATATAAACGTGTTAAGAGTATAAAGATGTTAAAATATAAATTATGTATTGTTCGTTGAAAATTAGAAATTCTTGCTTGAAAAAATATTAAATTATTTCTATTTTTAAAGCAAATAATTTTGATCTGAAGTGATTTTTTTTAAAGAAAACTAGTAAAATAAAGAAAAATAAGCTATTTTGCGCATAGTGTAAATTGGAACTAAATACTAACAATTTTAGTTTGGGAATTTTGTTTCTCAGATTTATAAATCATCCGGGGAAACGAGTTCTAGTAACTTACTGTTACAAAATTCATTTGTTTTATATTCATAATGATTAAAATTCAGAAAATGGTTAGTTATAATTCTTTCATACCAACAAAAAGCAGCGAAATCGTGTGTTGGGTAGTTGATTGAAATTCAAATTGTCACTGAAAATATTAAACGTTTGTAGGCTTCTGATTAAAGACTTGTTGGAGAAGACTAATGTTACATTAGAGCTTTGTAAATTTCTTATCAGTATTCAAATATTCAGTAGAGTTGTTCGTAATACTCAGTGTAGCTTCAGATAAATTGTCTTTTGTGCATAGATTTCAATACGGATAGATATTAAGGGGGTAGAAAGTTTTGAATGAAAAAATTATATTTTATGAGAAAATTATTTAGTTTAAAATAAAAAATATTATTTACATTTAAAAAGTTTATTTGTATAACAGGAAACAGTTTAAGGATTCTTTTTAAAGAAAAAGTGTGAGTTAATTAACAAAAATTTTTAATGTTGTCTCTAAATGTTATTTCATATTAAGTTTTTAGCAATTAAATATTTTGTAAAAATAATATTTAAATACTTAAGGAGGTTGAGAAAATGATTTTCCTTTACTTTTTAGCATTCTACAAATGTTACGCATAACATAAGTTTTTCAAGTACAATTAGTTTAAACAAAATCAATGAGTAAGGACAAGTTTTAAAATGAATTGTGCAATTGCCTGGAATTTGTAGCACTCATTCTAAATAAATAATTATCTGAAGTAGCGGTTTTAATATAGTATGATACTAAATTGGCCTCATTATTGATGTACTAGAAATAAACACAGTCTACAAAAGAAAACGATTTAATTGCATCCCATTTACAAACATTTGCTTAAGTTTCTATACATTGCAAATTACTAATTTCACTAAATTAAAACGTCAAATTAAGTGCATATCACGATATTAACAACAAGCATCATTCGGTCGCGACAAATTACCACACATTTGTTTAGTTACTCAACTTAGTAAATTAATCCAGGAAGTCATTTTAAAGAGCCAATATTACTCTATAACACTTCATTAACATAAAGAATCAACATAACTATTTTCCATTTCTAGTGATCCTGTTTAGCCCGATCACATAAATTTATTAGCATTCACGAATATTCACTCTAAAGCAGCCTTATTTCTCGAAGTATTGCGCCTTTAAGCTATTTATTGCATCATCGTGTCAAACCGAAGTTTAATTTCCGAACTTTTGGTGCATAAAGGGAAAACATTATTATATTTTTCACTAGTTCTTTCGTACATGAAACAGGAAAGCAACTTGTTATTTGGTTTATAGAAAAAATACTTTTTTCAAATAGTAGTCGAATGTTTTTCTTCATAACCGCGTATTCATGTTTAAATATTTGAATTTAAGATTTCGTTTCTGTAGGGCAGTAGTTATTAAATATTTCAAATTTGTGAACAATTTTACTTAAGGGTCATATAGTTGTACCACAGAATGAAAAAAAAATGCCTTCAAATAATCCGACTAGCCATTACACATGGAAACAAGCATGTAAGTTAAAACATCTAAATTAATGTTAGATGGGTTCAAATTAAGAAATGCCAATATAATTAAACATCATTTTTTATAACTATTTTCTAGTGGTCGTGAAACTATCTTCAATATGATGTTTTAGGATTTAGAAAATGCGACAGATTCAATAGGTAATACAAAAGAAATCTTAGAAAGCAATCATTTGACATTATTGTTGAGAAATAAAAGATGATGTAATGATTTCATTTAATGGATGTTTAAGTTATCAAAAAGTATTTTAAGGTAGGCTCGAGGTAGGTACATATATATTCCAGCTTGTGTGTTTGATCAGCGACCCGCTTTACGAGCCTTCGTCAAGTGAGACCACTGAACTGAACTGAAACTCTGGAAGAATCATCCCATGATAAGCTGGTGAAGCTTTTTTTTTGGTCACTTGGCGACAGCTTTAGGGAGAATATGTGCCATATTTGGCATAATCTCGCCGATCAAAATGGACACTTGACTTGCAGTTTGCATTGGATGTCGCCAATCACTCGCCAAGAATAGTACTTCAAGGAATTTAAGTTTTAAAGATTGTTGCCGCAATTCTATTTTTTTAAAAGTACATGTTTCCGAAACTTCATTATGTAAAGAACCTCCTAAAGCAATAATCTATCAATTTTCTGCTTAAAAAATTCTTGAAAAAGTTGGTTTAAAATGTCTATTTTAACAGGTAAAGTATAGGATTGGCGGCAAAAGTTGGGTTACTCTTACAGGGTTGCCGGGCTTCACCGACCCGTTTGACGAGTGTTTCGATACTCCTTCCAGAGTTTCAGTTCAGTTCAGTGAGTGAGACAGATACAGAAAGATTTTTTTTACTGTCACAGAGAAAGTAAGTACACGCAGGGCGAAAGAGGGAATCAAACCAGCACCCATTACACCGCGTAGACTTCTGGTGTAATGGTCCAAACCACTCGGCCATTTGGGCCCCCAGTTGAAGGTAAAGGTTTGACATCGTCAATTAACCGATGGCCACGTTTTAAGATCAAAAATATCGTTTAATACGCTTTTTTCGATACGACTTAATGCTTAATGTGGTGTTTATACAGTACATCTTAACAAAGGGCAAAATTCTGGTATAATTTTAGCAATTAGGGGAATAGTAGGAATACCTAACAACTATTCTTTGGAAACAGCCCGTGTTTAACATTCATCCCGGATTCCCATCCAATTCCCGAAAGGGAATCTCAAGAGTTTCGACGAAACATTTAATGGGAACATGCCTCTAATCAATTGCATTTTTATCCGTTGTTTGCTTTACGTCATTAGCAGTCGCAATGTCGACAAGGCTTCGATCAGTGCTTCAAAAATGGATTTTCTGACTGTGTATAGAAATAAGATATCGGAGACTGCTTCGAGGTTAATTACTATGCTTCGAGTGATTCGAGAACTACTTGGGTCTCAGAGCTCTCGGCTTTTGCAGCTTCTTCTGGAACGAATTTTAATAATTTGTGTCGTATTTGTGAATACAAGCTGGAGTTTTCGTAACTATTTCGTTTAGATTGAGTTCCTTTGACATTTGAAATTCTATACTTTTGGTGCACCTAGAATGGATTGTTGATATATATGTAAATGAACTAATTAGTACAAGTGAAGTATTGTAGTTATATGATGAAGAAATAATTTGTTTTGAGAATAATTAAGATAGTTTTGAGATTTATTTTGAATCCTTAATTTCATTTAAAGTTAACATCATTCAACAACTTACACAACCTACATTAAGAAATAAAAACTTCGTTCAATGCTTTTAAACAAAACACATACACTCTCAAAAATGAATGATCAAAAACGACGAAATTTTCCTTAATTTTGACGATTCCGTTACTGGCAAATGCTCTGAGTTTTCGTTTAATCAAATTGAGGAAATTTGAATCGTCATTTTTATGTGGATTTGAATGCCGTTTAATCTAAAGAAATATTTCGTCATTTTTGAGCATGTGAGTACAACAATGAGTTTCAGTTTCCTCAAAATCAAGATACAGAATCGTCAAATCACGATCGTAAAAGTGAGGATTCGCGTTTACTCAAAAGTCCCGTGATAGTTTGACGAAACAATCCTCAAAATTAACGAAATGAGGCTTGAGGATTCATGAATCGTCAAAAATGAAAGTGTTATTTCTGAGAAGGTAGTTTCAAAAATATGTTTTACAGTTATCTTTGTCCCTAAGGCAATTTACGCAGCACCATTCACAATATAAACTAAAAAATGCTAAGGAGAAAAAAAAAGAAAACGGAATAAAAATAAACCATCGAGAAGGTGCGGAAATTAGGCACCAAGAGACCTGTTATCCCAATGCTAACATTTCCCGACCTAAGCCTCAGGGACCGACCAGAAATACTTGCGTGAGCGGGGCTCGAGATAGACATGTCTCAGGAGTAAATCCTTACTCTTACCCATTATCTCGGTGAAAACGGGTAATTTTTATTGTACAATGGCGAATGAATCAATTGTTTTTCCCAGCGGAATCACTAGAGGAGTTATTGATTGCTGGACATAGTAATGAGGGCAATTGGGATTCCTACAAAGGAATTCGGACTGCCGTCTATGGATCACGTTTGACTCGATTTAAGAATATATTGACTCAATACTATCGGGTATTAACGTCTATTATAAGTAATAATCCCAGTGGCATTTACTGTGTGTCTGAAAGAGACCCATGAGAAAATTTTAAAACTGGTGTTTTGTCTTTTGAAACAAGACTTTATCTTACAAAGTATTTTGCGTTAACAAGACTTGATGTAAACAGAAGAGCTGCGTTAAGAGACTTTAAATTTGTAATATGATCTTTCTTGAAAATGGACACATACTAAAGCAATAAACACTTTTTCCCCCAACGCCAACGACTTTTATTTATTAAAATGGGAGTAAATTCATGTAGGCATTTAGTTTTGTAATCTTTTTAATAAGGCATCCTCTATGAGGTCTTACCAAATTTAAACTCCATCAGACTTTCTGTTTAGTTTAAATTAAGTAATTTATAAATGGAGTACATTTTTATATTAATATGTATAACAAAAACTGTTACGAAAATTTATATATATATATTTAAAATCACACATTAGGCATTATTTTCCTCTTATGCCTACCTTAATCAATGAGTTACAACATAAGGAAATGGTAATTCACAAGAAAACTAAGAACTTCCGCAAAAGGTGCCTAACTCCTACCACTTCTAATAAACTTTCCACAGCATATCCTTGATGTCGAAGACCCAACAATTATTTAAATTACCTCAGGTCCAATGAGCGCCAACGAATTTGCTTACGCTTCAATTCCTGGAAGAAAGACTTTAAGACGCGATACATTGATCATCCAAATGGACCAGGATTGTTACAGAAAGTGGTCTAAGTCATGATTATCTAATTCTGGGACGGTATTAAAACATAGTCTTGATTAGAGGCTAGCCAAGCGTGAGTCGGTGTAAAGTGTCAGAAGTTAAGTGTGATGAAAAAACACCATCGTCCCACTTTGGACTTTTCAATTACATGCTTGAGTTAGGTCCCAAAAAAATTGTTGGACTTAATTACTGCAAAATAAATTTTTCAAACCTATTTATAAGAAGTGACAAAACTTAAGGAGTCTTTTTCTTTCCGGGTGGAGAATTTGTAACTTCGAAACACATTCTAAAAAAGAAAGTATTTTTTGAATAAGTAAAAAGTTACTGAAGAGGAAGGCAAATAAAGAACGAGGGAAAGACAAGTAAATATGTGCCTAGTATCTAAAATAAACATTTTATATGCATTTATTTAAATTTCAATCTTAAATAAATTGTTTTCGAATTCTACTGTAAATAAATTAAAAAAAAATTGTAGTTTTTTTTTCAAAGAAGTGAGAAAATTCGTTAACATTCATGATTAAATTTAACTAATGTATAATAAAAACGAAATTTTTTAGCACACAATGCATTCTACACACTTGCATGATCTTTAAATTTATTTATCGAAGAAAAAACAGGAAAAATAACATGATATCATCTTGAAATTACAAAGGCATTATTTGCGTGTTTCAATATTGACTGCTGTTTCAATATTGACTAAAATAAACATTCATTACGCTTTGTTTCATATCTAAGTTTTGCTCACATTTCCAGTAAGCCTCAACGTTTACCTATTCCACGCAACAAAAAATACCAGATTTCACTTAATTGCCATCCACGATATTTGTCTTTGATGTAGCTTAATACGAAACAAAAAAATTAAATACTTAAGATATTGAATCGCTAGATGAAGTCCTATATGTCTGGGGCTAGGTAATAACCAGAACAGTCCGTACTAGGTACTATCAGTCATGCCGTCAGTAGCACGTGCTGATCAATAGTCTGTATTGAAGGACTCTTAAGCCTCGGTACTTCCGTACTATTCCCATATCAGATGACGGCTGACTTCACCAGATGGTATGATGTATGATTGTTTAGCATGAGGTCAAGGCGTTGAGAACCTCTTTTCGTTACGTGAGGGCCATTCTATTTGCCTACATTGTAGTGACATCTCCGATGCTCTTATTTAGGATAGGCGCTATATATCTTCAAATGTAAATCTGATATAAATAGTTGGGAAAAAATAAATATAGAAAGTGTAGGATTTTTTTAAAAACTATTGATGAGTTGAGTTTAAAAGTTTTGTTGAATTGAAATGTAGGCATTAAATTAAAAGCAATAGTTATTATTTTTTAGGTAAGTTTGGTAGTTTTATAATGTTCTTAGTTTGATACCTATTTTATCTTTAATGAAAATACGATAAAAAATAATTGAAAAAGTACAAATTGAACGTGTGGGAATTTTAGAAGCTATTGAGGGGTTTGTTAAGATTTTTGTTAAATTAAAATGTATCTATTATATTAAGAATAAAACGTATTAGTTTTTGGATAATTTCGTAGAGTAATTTCAATGAAGTTTTAGGTATTTTTTTTTTATAATTTTAGTTATTAGCTTTTAAAATTCAATATATTTGAAAAGAGACTGCATCTTTGCTGCCAGAAATTTTCTGAAATATAACAAGATTTTTTTACTTTGCAGGATATATATATATAGATTTTCATTCACATTCATTAACAAATAACTTACAATTTTCACAAGCTTTCATTTATGATTACCTAGATTCTATCACACCTAACTACCCATTACACTAAAACATTAAAAAGTCAAATTTTTAAGAGGAATTGTCAATTTTCAATTTGTAACAGTCCTTAAGAACTGTTATTAAATCATTCGATTATCATCAAAATAGATACAAACAGTTTCTTTGAAAATTTCGTTTTACAAACTAAGTATCTATTAAATGATATAGATTTTTTACATTGTAAACTAATATTACAATAATTTATTTAGCACAGTTCCATCAGTTATTTTAACATAATTGAATTTATTATTGTTAGTAAATCAATCGAAAATATGTAAACTTTAATTTTTAAAATGAGCTACTTGGGAAAAAGAAGTAAAATTCTAGGTTTTTTTTATAAAAGGTTTAATAAGATTAATCTACATAGCAATACTCCATACAACTTACAAAAGTACGGTTAAACACACATTTTAGCTTTGAATATATCCATCTTTTTGACAAACATATTTATATTCTTAGAAAAAAACTTTTTATCGTCAAGTGCAACGATTATAAATTTTACTGAAAGTGACGTACAAATGGACGACGAAATCTGCTAACATATTTGTCCCTAAAAATGCTCTTAACTTCAAAAAGAAAAATTGTGAAGGGAAGCAAATCTTGAAATGTCGACATCGATCAGTAGGCTTTTAACATCATGACATGGCATTCAAAAGAGTTATTCCAGATAAAGAAAAAAATGTTCCAAACAAATTTAACCGTTTGTTAAAAATATATTTATTAAAATAACATTTTGAGAATAAGTCCACAATTTTTCAACAGTCATATGATTTTTCTTTCAGAGTTTTCTCTATAGAAACTAATCGCGCATTTTAAAATATATATTTGCATACTTTACATTTGGAAATGATATTATACGTGTATTTTAATAAGATGAGAACATTATAAGGGGGGGGGGTATACATCAAAAGGTGTTTTTGTTATAATCGAGTCATCTTTTACACTATTATTAAGGCAGCATTTTTATTTTGGAGAAAGTTTCTCAACGCACTTTGATTCTCATAATTTAAAAAAAGGTGTTTAATGACATTTCGAGGTTGAACCTAAAAAGTCTTTTAACAAAATTTTCTGCCTGTATTTCTACACAATTAGCGTTCCATTTAAATGAAAGAGCATTCCGTGGGAAAAGTTATAGAAGTAAAAATCCTTACTATTAGAATATTGTTTAAAATTTTTATCTGCAATGTTGTTATAACATGAAAAGTTTTGTAGAACTTTTAACAATCTATTCAAATTATATTTATAAACATGAAGTTACTTTTTTTACAAATTTGCTTATTACTCATATTTTTTCATTAAATTCAAATACTATCAAACACGAAAAAAGAATACTGCAATTTTTGTTATTTACTAAAAATAATTATTTCTAGGTAATAAAAAATTAAAGTCAGAGAGATCTCTATCACCTTTCTAAATAAAATTAAGTTTCTAAACGAAACTCCAAAATCTCAATATAAAATTGTTTGCGTCAATATGAACTTTTTTTATAATACATGGCGTAACGGTATTCCTGAATTGAACTAAAATCAATTGTAATATAGTTAACATTCTGAAACAGCTCAAAGCCAGTCAATTCAAAAACACCAATTTTTTTTCATAAAACCAATCGAATCAGTTGCAGAAAAGATTTTCACACTAAACTTCTAAATTGTCATAATAAATTACTTAAACTAAATTTATAAGTTAAATTAGGATCAACAATAATATAGTTGCTATTCTAAAACAACAGCCCTATATTACACTTTAAATCCTTCTTGGAAACAAGTTGTTTTATCTGGCAGTTTTGGAGGATTTAAGTTTCATCCAAGGGGACGCAACTTTGGTGGACGTGATACCATTATAAATCAAACTGTTTTCTTTGTTCTTGAGAAGAGGACAATGGTGAGTAGAATGTGTTTGTACTAAGTTTTGTGAATTCAACAAAAATTATTCAAATGCGTTTGCTAAACTCTTTCAACAAACAACATGCAGTCAAACTAACTATTTTATTTTAAATTACAATAGGTAAGTAATAAAAAAGTATTATTTTACTTCCATACACCCTCAAACAAGTATATAAAATGATATTTTTCTTACTAAAACTACAAAAAAGGTAAGTTGTATAAGGATTTGGCGTTAAAATAAAATTGTAACTTTAATCGACAGTGTTAAGTTGAAGTCGAAGTATTTTAAGGACGCATTTAAAAATATATTTATTTTATGTTTATATATTTTTGTATCGCTGGTACGTTTTTCATACCGTGGTACATAAAAAAATTGACCATCCCGGTTGATATATAAGAACCCCGCTTCGACGACGTAATGACCAGACTCTCTGACTACTACAACATAGCGGAAGTCATAAGACGATAGTATATTAATTTTTTTACATAACCAAAATTAAAAATTTAACCAAATTCTCAACAGGTTTAATCTGTATCAGTGCACTCTCAGAAATAACACTTTCATTTTTGACGATTCATGAATCCTCAAGCCTCATTTCCTTAATTTTGAGAATTGTTTCGTCAAACTATCACGTGACTTTTGAGTAAACGCGAATCATCACTTTTCCGATCGCGATTTGACGATTCTGTATCTTGATTTTGAGGAAACTAAATATCATTGCTGAACTCACATGCTCAAAAATGACGAAATATTTCTTTAGATTAGACGACATTCAAACCCTCATAAAAATGACGATTCAAATGTCCTCACTTTGAAGAAACGAAAATTCGGAGCATTTGCCAGTAACGGAATCGTCAAAATTAATGAAAATTTCGTCGTTTTTGAGCATTCATTTTTTAGAGTGTGGTTACAAGTAAAGGCGTCTTAAAAAAAAAAACGAGGTTTAATTTTGCAGTAAACTTATAGAGTCTTCCAAAATATAAGTTGGAAAACAAAATAAATAATTTTGTAACTGGTTATGTACAGTGTAGGACCGGATAATTGTTATTTAAATTTTAAATGTAAGTAATTTTTAGCACGCTCTTTCTGTTTCGTTTTATTCATAATAATTAAAAAATAGAAGAAATAAAAATATTTCTTTGATATCGGTAAAATATCTTGAAGTGAAAACCAATTTTTCACTGCAATTGTTCTGCCTAGAGTCAGGAAATTAAACAAATTTATTGGAATAAATTGAAGATTCTATTAACGAATTTTTTACCTATACTTTAATAGTACATCGCAGCTGCTATGGAGCAAAAAAGTTTTTTTTTTTAAAGTAATCGATAGTTTAGTTCTGGATGTGAACATTTCTCTTGGCGCCAGAACTTTAACTCATCAAACTGCAAACTATAGATTTAGAAAAGGCATTCCTATTCAGATCACGCATAATGTGGTTCGATTCCTCACAAAGGTAAAATGAAGTTAAGAAGCAAAATGAAATCGTTACGATTTTTGCTTGTAAGCATTCTTCTTTTAGATTCAATAAAGAAAATGTGTTGCTTGGGGTAAAGTGGTGTAAAAACTGTGTGGATTATTTCATTATACTTCTAAGCACTTAATATTTGTATTTATGAGAGTCAAAAAGGTACATCCTTTATGTTATCTGATTAGAAGATGTATCTTTCTGGCTTTGAGGTACAGAAACGTTTTGCAAGTGAACGACAAATCTCTTAAAAATTCCTTTTAAGTAAATGATTATGCAGCTGGAAAAAATTGTTTAAGACCTAAAAACTCCAGTTGGAAGTCAGAAAAAAAGTTAAAATGCATATATTGTAAAATCAAGAATAAAATCGGAGCACATTGGAATGAAAAGGCGTTCTTTTTGGTTTGTTTGAAGTTTCCTCATCCAGAAAATTTATTCCAACAGAGGCGAAAGCTTTCTGGATCGATGTGAATGAGGTTCCAATTTGCATTTTTATTACTTTGTCTTCGTTCTTTGTCTTATACAGAATCCAGCAATCATCTCTCGTCGTAATTATACTTATACTTCGTGTACTTATTTGTACTTTCAGCACCAAAAGGGAGGGCATCCATGCAAAGCTCAGAAGTGTTTAGTGATGATTGCTTGACTAGAAAAACTTGGAGATTTGGAAAAGTAATTGGAAACATGGATTGTTGCAGTTACAAGTGTGAGAATGTTTTCAGCATGAAAAGAATTTAAAATATGTTTCATTTCGGCCACTGTCTTAATATTAACGTTGAATTTGAAAAGAAAAGAGATTCACTCTTTCCCTGTAAACCTAGAAAGTATGCTCTCTATAATAAATCTTAATAATTTTAAGTTTAGAATTGGTTAACAATTTATTATATTACGTGATGTATTATCTTTTTGATATCAATCAAAAGAGCTACTTCTTTCCGCATTAATTTAAATACTCTTTTAAATAGATAATTTTTAGAACTTAGTAGGGTAATGAGTGCATTTGGAAAATACTATTACAAAAATTACAAAAATTAAATTTGAAAATAACCACAACTACATATCGTTTCAAATTAAAACAAAATAATATTGATTGGCATACTAGCATAAATTCTTACAAAAATATAAACTTTACATTAAAATATGTTTATTCTGGCTCTTAACAATTTTATCTAACTCGATCTAATTTACACTCAATATGCATGATACTTCAAACCGCTTAACTATGCAATATATCATATTTTTTAGTAAATAATTTTTCAGTAAAACTTACCAATCCAAACTTACAAGCATGTTAAAAAGTAATTTGTTTGGCTATAATTGAATATATATGGCAGCACTCGTACTAAATGGGCTGAATTTGAATAAATGCAAATAAATTTAATTGCCTTTTATTCTAACAACACAGAAACCCTGATTCTTTATTTTATTCACGATAATTAATTCAGGGATTATCTTAAGTAAATTTCCTAAAAAGGTAATTAAACATTGCAGTGATGAATGCGCTTTTCAAACAATCGTGTCTAAACCTTTGAACTTGGTTAATAAATAAAACTCTTTCCGTTGCATAGAAACTTTGTAAAATTAGTTTATTCGCATGATTAATTGAGGCACGTATTGTTTGAGTTTGAGCTTACTTACAATATGCAGCATAAGTCATCACCACTTTTATTTTAAAATATGAGTTATTCCTACAGGAGTAATTTTATTAGAATTTTCTAGAAAACAAAGTTTCATTTTTCATTTTTAAGATCCGTAACTGTGATAATATCTTTATTTGCTAACGTATGCTTCATGTATGATTTATGATTTGGCACTCGATGCCGAACTGAGATTCTTTAAACATTTTCTAATCACCAGCAGCAAAATTTATTTATTTACGGGATTTGTTGAAACTGATTTGATAAGTGTATCGAAAAGGATTTATTCATTTGATTTATTTCAATAAAATGTTAGGTATTACTTTCGTTAGTATTCTCTAACTGAAGTATAAAATGTATTAACGAATTGTACTGAAAAATTACTATACATGTAAAAGTTTATTGTTTCTCTTCTTATCGAAAAAGAGTTTATGCACTACGTTCAATATTATTGGGAAAGTTTTAATTAAGGGAAATATGAAGAGAAAGTAAATATTCATGAAATGGTCCATGTGCTTCAAAATATTAACAAATAGAAAGAAATTTTGAAGAATAACCTATGTTTGGAAAATTATATCTCTACAGAGCATAACATTTTCTTCCATCAGTAGATTAAATCGTCTAGTATCTAAGTAGGTATTTGTTACAAATACCAATGAAACTGCAACTGGTTAAACTCATCTGTTTCTAACATCTGGTTAAAAAAAACTCTTGGACCGACATCACTAGCGCAGATGGCTTCCTGTTTTAACCTTTATGTATAGATTCAAAATAATAAATACTTGTAAAAAAAGGACTTAACGTTTTCAAAAAGAGCTCCTTGTCCAATAACTCTGGGGCCCGGATGGTCGAGTGGTTTGAACCATAACGCCAGCTGTCTGCGCGCTGCAACGGGTGCGGGTTCGATTCCTGCCATCGCTCTGGGTGTATTTGCCTTTTTCTGTGACAGTAAAAATTCTTTCTGGATCTTTATGTCTGTCGTAATTAACGAAGGCTTTTTAAGCGGGTCTCTGATCAAGCACACAAACGGAATAGAATTAGCCCCCTACCCAATAACAATAACTCTTTGCATCTTGGTCCAGTAGCCAGATATAATACATTCTTTCAATTTTATGTTTAGCTCTACAACCAATGTAAATCAAGTGTACAATTAGGATACAAATCAATTTGTTACAAATCGTTCACTTATTTGCATCACATCACTTCGGAATTACCTGTTTCCTGTAAACTATTCAACATCGTAATCTAAAAAATTATGTACCAATTCAAAGAGCCAGATGTTGAAATAAAAAAAAATATTGTTTTAAACTTTTAAACGCATTTTTTCAACAGCTTCCTAAATATCAGATTTAGAATTGGTATTTTTTTAAAACTAATAATCTTTGAAAAACATGTTGCTCCTCATTTAAATATATTGAATGTAAAAAAAATGACAGAACGTTACCTTGTGTTTACGGAGTAACATTCCCCTAATTTTTCAACAATGTTATTTCTGCAACATCTTACTACTCAAATTTATTATCTAATAAATATTCTAAACAAAATAAACACCAGGGTTTAGTAGAGTTTAAAAATAAACAATTGTAAAACCTTCAGCAAGTTCATTTTTTAAGACTGCCTGGCAAAGTTGCTTGTGAGTACTGAATCTTGCGCAAATGGCCAAGGTATTTTGTATTATCTCTACTCAGATATACATATAAAAATATTATATTTATGTACTCTACTTGTTTTAAAAAGAAGTTTGTTGGAAGTAAGAGGTTTGTAGAAAGCACATAAAAAGCAAATATTTCCAACATCAGGTTAACCTTTAAATTAAATATATGTATATTTAGCTTTATAAATAACATTAACAGTGATCAGTACAATAGCTGCAATTCAGGCAATGATTCTAAATAAATTATTTCGGTAAACAACTTTTGAAATCGGCAGAAAAACATTCATTTAGACTAGGCATGAAAGGAAAAGTGTCCAATAAAATGTTAAAAGAACTACAGCTTCAAGCTAGAAAGAATGCAATTGAAAAAAATAACGGACAACCTAAAAAGTTTATTGATCCCATGACTTCTAATGTATATCACAATTCAAGAGGGCCTAAATAAGTATTGGTTTTACAAGTAGAAAAATTTACTTATTTTTCAATACGTGTTTTTTCTTTAAATACTCGTGGAACATATCGATTGCCTTTTCGTTAAAATACTTTCGCTTAGTTAATTTTTTCTGTTTGTTGGGGGTGTTTTATTTGAGTATTTTTCTGTCTCTAATGCAATCTGTATTTTTTTACATCTCGTTAATTTGAAGCTTTTCTGATACCCATAAGCTAAATACAAAAGTTAAAATAAAGTAACTTCGGCAGAGTTTTTTAGTTTTTGCAATTTTATTTTAAAAAAAGTCTTACCGATAAATGCTTTATTTTGTTGTACGGTACAATTTTATTATGAAAGTTTCATTTCACTGTTTCACCCTTTACCTTTCTTTTATAATCAGTCTTCCGCTTTTGTTTAATAGGAAACAATTTTGGTCACTAATTCATCAAGTTATAGGATAGTGGGATAATGTCGCAATTATACCTCAACGTATTTAACGTGCACCATACTTCTCATTCACAAAGAGAACCAGATCCGCTTTTAGCGAACCAAGTAATCATAATAATAATAAAGCACATGGAGGTTTTATGTAAATACTGTAACACATATAATTAATAGACGATTACATTAAAGCATGCTGAGTTTAGGTATATGAAAAGAAACATTAATATAAAATTAGGTATATTAAATAATTTGCCATAATGGAATCGTTACAACATAAATTTAAAATGAACGATAACTTTTAAAGTTAATGATTATACATTTGAGATATTTGGGTAATTTTTTTTTTGTAACTTTTGTCAATAACAAAGCCAAATTTTACAATCGAAGCTTTAGATTTTCAGCATAGGAAAATACATATCTTATTTTTTGATGTTGCGAGTTTAAAATTATAATCCCAAGAACAATTGATGTCTCAATGACATGGAAAACTGATTGTAAATTATTTTACAATTGACTGAGTTAACTAACAACACGTATGAGCAAATTGTAAACCCCAAATTTAATATTAATTTGGTTTCCAAACTCTGTATGAAAAATTTCAGTTCAACTTGACACAATTTAATCTAAACTAAATATTGCTTTGTCGTGAATGTTCAAATATGAAAAATATATTTTTTAAATAACATTTTCCCCCCTTGAAGTAATGTTTACTTTATTCCATCAAGTATATAAGCATTTGAGTTTAAATATAACTGTCACCTTCATAAAACTGTTTCAGAACTTTTTTATTAATCTAAAATAAGTATATATTTGTAATGCTCATAAATATTGGAACAAAAACATTAATGTATATATATTTCCGTTAAAAATCTAAACTAAATATTGCTATGCCTGGGCTGTTCTATGAGGAATATATTTTTAAAATAATATTTTCACCCTCGAAGTAATGTTTATTCTATCAAGTATAGAAGCATTTGAGTTTAAATATGACTATCACCTCTATAAAACTGTTTCAGAACTTTTTATTAATTTTAAATAAGTATATTTTTGTAATGCTCATAAATATTGGCACAAAAACATTATTGTACATAAATTTCCGTTAAAAATTGCGGAAATCTAAACTAAATATTGCTACGTCGTGTCTGTTCCCCTATGAGGAATATATTTTTCAAATAATATTTTCCCCCTCGAAGTAATGTTTATTCCATCAAGTATCGAAGAATTTGAGTTTAATGTGACTGTCACCTTTATAAAACTGTTTCAGAACTTTATTAATTTAATAAAAGTTTTGTTTTAGTTCTGTTTTAGCTTTGCTTAATAAAAGTTCTTAAATTATTTTTTATTAATTTAAAATAAGTATATATTTGTAATGCTCATAAGCATTAGAACAAAAACATTTCTGCACATACATTTCCGTTAAAAATTGCGGAAAATATAGCCTCGTCAATTTCATAAAAGAATTTTCTTCTCAAAAATACTCTTAATGCACATTACCACGGTTTACTGAAATTGAATAATATGCTTTTATGTTTTCCGACACAAGCCAGTACTTACAACCGAACTTTATTCGGTACTTAATGGTACACAAGGGATGAGCAACGGAATGTGGAATCAATCGCAAATGAGAAGTTAAAGCAGCATCTTTGGCCTGCAGCCAAAGAAGATTCGTAGCAATTGGAACTGGACTTTTTCAAGCGATTGACAATGCTTCCGACATAGGCGATTTACCGAAGATTTTACAACCCTGAGCCTGTCTCGGCAAAAACCCCATTAGCCCAAAAATAAGTCGACTTTACACGCTCTGTCTGTCATTGGAGTTTGGCTGTTCTATAATGCTATCGGATGAAGGGTCAGGGAACGAAATGGGGTTATTTGTATGTTGTTACTTAAAGAAATATATGCTACTTGGAAATAGAAGTTTTGATGAAATATTCTTCTCTGATTCTTGAAAAAGCTAGATTTTTTTCAAGTTTGTGTAATTTTATTTTGTTTCACGGAAATTACGAAGCAGTACAAAAAATAATTTCAAGTGTATTCCAGCCATGATATCAGTTATCTTTGAAACTACTTTTCAGCTTAAATTGTGGATTACTTTTATGTTGTTTCTTCATCTAATGATATTATTTATATCGGATTCTCCTTATCCAATAGTTTACCAGAAGACAAAAGAAAATACTGACAAAACATTTGTAAGCAAAAAGTATATGAATCGCAAATAATTTATAAGCATGTAGTAGAACCGAATAAGTTTTTGTTAAAAAAATATTGTAATATGTTGCTGAATTAATTTATCAAAGTTGTGACAAATCAAATGGAAATAAATCACGAATTTCGGACTATTTACTTATTTTAGACTTCGATCTGCTGTATTCATTTTTTAGTTATATATATTTTTTAATGGCGTGTGATTTTTGAATAACTACGAGCTCTCAAGCATTTGACGGAAGTTATTTACATAAAAAGCTGACGCGGATAGAAAAATTTCATTTGATTTAGTTCTTTTAAACTTTCAACAAAATTAATTTGGTCAATTGATGAGAATGCTTGGAGCATTTCTCATAAACGATTTCGTCAAAAATGAAAAAAAGTTTAATGAAATTTTATATCCCATTTCTGAGTCTAAATTACCATTTTTTGGCACACCCAAGTTCAGTATCTCATAAATTTAAACAAACCTACTTGCAATATCCAAGCGCAATACATACCCAACCTCTCCATCCCGTATAGCGTCTAAGAATAGAGTCAATTTCCTATCTGACACTAATCTCCCATCTAGGAAGGCATGATGAAAGTATGACCTAGGGCAAATAACTTAGGACTCCCTAGAGATACCGGAATAGTTCCCTTTTCCCATTTAACCTCTCCTCCCACTCGTGTCCTATAGCATGTAGGACTGGAGTAAGCACGTTTCTCAAGGGGAGAAATGAACCGGATTATCTTCGTTGGTTTCCGATTTACGGAGAAATTGAGACTCTTGGAAGGATCCAGTTGCAGATAGATATGTTTTAATTCACACTAAGAGCCCTCACACTAACTATTCATTATCCTCTTAAGACCCGAGCAAAATCCTCAAAAATATATATAATCTAAACATGTTTTTCATACAAATACATGCTAAAAAGTATGTTTTTTAAAGAAATTTAAAAAACATACTTAAAAAAAGTGTTTAGTAGTTACTAGGGACAAGCCTTAAACTCTAAAAATACACTTTTTTTGTGTGCTATAAATGCAACAAAAAAGAGCGTATTACTTATTTGTAATTAGCAGATTATTTTAACAGTTTTTAATGCAAATGCCTTTAAAATTAAACACTAAAATAACTTTTTGAAAAGTTTTTAAAAAAATATATTTTTTTAAGAGCTCTAATATCGTATTTACTCTCGTTCAACTTCATTTTTCTAGAGTTCAACTTCATTTTTCGGGATTAATTAACGTGTTAGTTGCTAGTGAGCAGGTTTTTAAAAATGTTCCCAAATGGGTACGCCAGGTCACAAGAGGTTATTGTATATAACGTGTTTCATATATAATATATATAATTGGAAAATGTCTTCTAAAACTTTTTCCCGTGCATTTTTTAACGGAAGAAATTTGTAAACGAAGGAAGTTAAAAACTTTTCAATTTAAATGAAACTAATTATTTTACAATTTACTTACATACGCATTACTGAAGAGATATGACCAGTGGCTTAGTTGTATCCATGACACATGTACAGGGTTTAAAAGGTTGGCCAAACTTCCCTCACACTTTAAAAAATGAAACTCTTAAAAATGAGGGCTAGGATGTTCTCATTTTAGTGTCAGAACAGTATCCTCGAAATCAAATACGTTAAAATCTCAAATTATAAATGATACACGTTCTTGAAATTTAATGTTTTAAGACCAGTAAAAAAACTTTAAATAACCTAAACACCTTCTCGTTATTCAGCCTTCTGTTCATGTGAGATTACATAGCGTACAAGGCAAAAATGACAATGAAAGTGCCCTCTAGAAGGGAGGAGCATTGGCTTTATAGCTTGTTACCCTACTCGCCAGAAGTGACACAGTCACAGGAGACACACAGAGAAAGGACGACACAAACAACAACAACAATACAACAAACAACAACAACAGCAAACAACACAAACAACGACAAATAACAACATTGATTGACAAACACAAACATCCATGCCTTATCGGGATTCAAACCCGAACCCAGAAGCTCCAAAGGCAAAGGCTAGCTCCCTAGACGTTGTGCTACCGGGTTGGCCTTAAAGAGTGGTAACTTAGCCACAAAATATATTATTGAAAGTTATATAGTTTTCGATACTTGAAAGTATCTGACAGCAATTTTGAATTACATTCCATTTTTTGTATAGTATCCTTCTTTATGCATTTAAATTTTAAACTCATAAAATTCAACTAGATGCATTTAAAATCGAACATTTAGTTCTCTAATCTTATTTTAACAGTAATTAATATTTTCGGTAAGTAATTAAAATAGTTTACGCATGATGATAATTAATTCTTCTTGTATTCAATAACATTTAGGAGTTAACTACCTGCAATCATAAAATTCATTTTGAAGTTAAACTACAGGATAATAATTAATGATTTTCTATATATAATTAGATTTCGTATAATATTTCTAAGTTAACTACCTTTTCCATTAAACATATAATGCTATGCGATAATTTCACATGCGTTTCTCTATTAGATAATGTATGAGCGCTTGGTACAATTAGCCAGCTAATGAAAGCTTGTGTAACATAAGATGATTCAAGAGTGACAGTGAAGCTAATATTAAAGGATATAAAAGCATTAATATTGCACTACCCATTTGTGAGGAGATTATTCATTAATGCTTATTAGAAGTAGAAATGCTAAAACGCTATATTCAACTATATGTATTGTTACGTTAGTCATTTGTAATAATTGATCAGCGAATAAAGAGAGCCCATGTGCAGCTGATAGTACAAAATTAATTAACAAATAAACAAGACAATTGCTAAGATCGGATCAATTGCTGCAAGTCCAGTGTGAAGTTGCACAAAAAATTTATTAAGTAGCATACAATTATTTTGATACCAGTTATGTAACAATTTGATACATTTGTCGGCTTAAAATTCTAAAAAAAATTGCAATGCAAATGCACGTTTAGCATTGTATCTACTCCAGTTGTCATACAATACCAACACTTCAAAAAATATTCTAAAATTAAATTGAACTTTTAATTCTACAAAATTGCAATATGTATTTTTCTAAGAATTGATAATTTTCAATTTTAAGAACAACAGTTCCTTCTATAATTTGTGAAAATAGAATATAATTTTATTCCATTCTTTATTATAATTGGTGTTGTAATAACTCCCAAACAATTCACCATAGGAAAATTTTCTAGTACATTTTCTTAGTTTTATTTTAAGGGGTCATAGGAGTCTTAAAAATGTGCAAAGAAGGTACTACAAAGTATAGTTTGATCTTTCATGTAATTTTTTAACTACTCAATATATAAGCATAATTTTTTTATATGTAATTATACAAGATTTATTTATTATAAAACAAATTTTAAAATTTATGAAACTTTAGCCAAAACTAAAATAAATGATATTAAACATAAGGCTATTTTAACACATTGGGATTAGGCTTGCGCGGCAAATTTTGAGGTCAAAATTGAAAAAATGACCAAGCAAAGGACTTTATATTGTACAAATATGTACAAACAAAGACTTATGCCTAAATTCTCATCTCAATTTTAATTAGAAATTATTTTTAAAAAATTTAAAATCAAAATTTAAGATTCATCTAAAGTACTAATTTGTTTGCATTTAGCAAATAATGGCTCAAACCTAGTGAAAAAGATATTTGATATAACACATTTTAATTACCTTTACAAGACGTTAATTTCCTTCAAAGTACTACATTATCCATCTAAAAATCAATTTAACTCATACTTGCCATGCAATAATCTGACTTTTTTTTTGCAAAAGAAAGCCAACATTTACCCCCGTTTCACGTTTTACTCTCAACGATTTTCCATTGTGGCAATAAGTCAATTGGATAATTTTACACGTGTCGGAGAAAAATATCGTACATACGGTGTTATTAACGATTTTCGCTAAAGTATTGGCAATGTTAAGTGAATTAAAACTTTCACACTGCAAGTGCGGTAAATGTTGACATTTAAGGTAAAATTTGTTGCTGTACTTTCCTGTTACGGATAGCTTTAATGTGTTGATAAATGAAATGTTGTTGATAATAATGTCGTTGATAAAACCTTTAAAACGGTATTTTCTCCGTGACGTATGAAAGCTGCCATTGACTTTACATTGTGATTGAGGATCAGTTTGTACCGAAAGAGCGGCAAAAATTACAGGAAACTTTGCAGTTTATCATGTTGATTTATGAAATGTTGTTGATAATTAACGTCGTTGATAAAACCTTAAAAACGGTATTTTCTCCGTGACGTATGAAAGCTGCCATTGACTTTACATTATGACGGGGATCAGATGGTACCGAGATAGCGGCAAAAATTACCGGAACCTTTTCAGCTGAAACGGATTTTCCAAATACTGTTTCCATCGATCTATTTCTAACTTGTTCACACCACTAATACCTAAACCCTCTTCGAGTATGAGTGTGTTTCTCTCAGCGCTAGCTCTAAACCGTTTCTTTGTTCTGAAAAAGATATTTTTTTAATCAAACAAGAGTTGTTTCCTCTTTTATTCCCGGAACACCGACGCTATTTTTCTTTGGCGTGGGGATTTCTAAAATATTCCGCGACTAATTGAAACGAGTGAGAAATATTTATGAATATGCAAATCTAAAATACTCCCATTACATGCGATTAAACAGAGGAAGGATAGAATAAAGGCAGTCTCAAGAGGTAATTACCATTATGAGATGAACTTCGGTAGTCATGGAGATACGAACGTGTGCTTCTTCTCAGGATTGTTAGCTTTTCATTTAGCCACTGCTTTGTGAATGCAGTGTTTTTATTTCGTTTTGATGCAAAGCTATTAAATAGTACTTATTTATATGCTTATTTGATGTTAACTTTATGGCTTTTAAATTACTTATCATTGATCGAAATCGAAAGTATCCGATCTTAACATTATTGAGTAATAAGGTTTTGAATAGGGTAAAAAAGTTGTTTGGCGGCAAATAATTTTTAGTGATAAAAGTTCTCGATGTTAATAGGGTTGAAAAAAAAAACCTTTTTTAAATCTTATTAAAAATATAAGAATTCTACCATGATAGAACTGACTCTTTTATTCCTCAATGAACAAAAGTTTATTTTCCAGTTTTTAAACACTACAATTTTAATTATTCCAGAATATGACACATTTTTTAAAATTCTAAATAAAAGCCAATAATTTTCTTAAATATCTAAATAGTCGGCAAAATGTCCATCAATATATAAATAAAATTGTCTCAAATTACACACTGATATCTTTAGCCAAATTGTAATATATTTTTATTAATATAATTCCATTCTATTTTTAAAAAGTATTTTAAAAAAATTAACCATTGTTTCATGCACAATTTATCCGTCGTTATCCAATTCTAACTGCAAAAAGGCTTTTGACGTTCCGATTGGTAGCTTTTGTACCGCAATGTTTCATTGTGTGACTGATATTAAAAACCGAAATAACTAATCGTGGTGGAAGGTGGGTAATCGATGCTATGTCAAAACAGGGCCCTGTATTGTGTATTGATGTCTCAAAATTGATTGCCATTTCATTCTTCAGAGTACTATTTAATTTTCAAAATAAATGTGTTTAAAAACAGGGTTATCTTTCATTGTGTTTTAAAATAGATTTTATTTATTGTTTGGTAACATTTATTTTCCGTATTATAATTTCTTTTTTAGTTACAGTGATCTGTATTCCAGCAGATTGCTTTGGAACATGTGATCCTGATTTTTCAATACAATTCTTATCAAATTATTTTTTATGTGGTATTGCAATCTTCTAAAAATTAAATTAATTGATCCTTAAAAACAATTTTCCAATTTTTTTAAGTGAATGGGTTTACAGTGACTCTGATTTTACAGTGATCTGGATTCCAGCTAAGCAGATTGCATTGGAACATGTGATACCGATTTTTCAATACAATTCTTGTAAAAATATTTTTATGTGGTATTGTATTCGTCTAAAAATTAAATTAATTGGTCCTTAAAAACAATTTTCCAATTTTTTAAAAGTGTTTTCAATATAAAAAGTAAATAATTCTTTTAATTTGATGATTTTTTTTATTTTAGTAAATAATCTGTTAATTTTACAAACTGGTTCAAAAATAATTTTCAAAAATGCTTCACAGCACATTTTGTTAAAAACGCAAAGACTCTAATTACTTCTATTAGTGAAACGGAAAATTAAAATAAGATTAGTCTAGATCATTTGAATATGTTTGGCTTCACATTTTGACTGATCCATACATATTTTACCCACCCGATTTTACGCGATTACACTGTCTGGAAAGTAATGAAGTGATTAATTGATCTTCGGATACTTCAAAATATGATGCCGTTGTACGCAATACTCTGTCAGAAAATGCTGCAATATGCATTATAAATTAGGTGGATTGGAGTTATTCACCATATTAAGATAAATGAAGGGGTGTTTAATAACTTTAAATACTTTGTCTAGCGTGTTATAGCAATTATTTGATGTCTTGAGCACAAGCTGTCGGATTATTATGTTTATAAATTTCCTATAGATTTATAGCTTGTAAAAAATAACATCTTGTACAACTTTTGTTGCTTTTGTATGCATAAATTAAATAAAACTACTTAGTTTAAAATAATCATATAAGCAGCATTGCAATGTTTGTAAAATTCCCTAGCATGTATACAGTGTAACAAATAGCATCTTATACTACTTTCATCACTTTTGCATGTATAAAATAAAACACTAACTTGTTCTTACTGATAACATTGTAAGTAAAAGGACAATACTTTTCTACATGTTTAGATCCAAATGATCCCTCTTAGAACAATTTAAGACGCATGTTTTGTAAAAATGGCCCTTAAGATATGTTATTGAGTTCTAATTTATTTCGAGAAAAAAAGTTCAAAAATTTAAAATATTCCATCGAAAATTTACAAATCAATTATGTAGCAAAAGTTCAATCCGAAATGGCATATATTAGGAATATAAAATTTCCCTTGGAACAACAACAAAAAATTAAAAATTACATTTCATGGTTTGTTAGCTCGGTCCTTTAAAATCTTAAGAAATTAAAAAAAAAAATTAGAATGCTTAAGTTCATAGATGGAAAGTAATAATTATAATTGTAGTTTTTAAAATAATGAAATTTTATAAACATTTAATTATCTAGAATGAGTTTTGAAGAAAGATATAATTAAAAATGAATAGTGTTTTTTCCTATCTTCATAGCTGAAAACACATTCTAATTGTATGTCTTCATAATTAGCATGAACATTTTCCTTTAAATTCATTGTTAAATCTTAAAAGTTTTTCGATCAATTTTGTAATAAACATTGAAATAAATAGTACTACAAACTAACTTTGGGGAGGAAAAAAACCCTGATAGTTTTTTCCGTTACCCTTCAGAGACCCGTTACCCTTGAGAAATCCAAACGCTTTCCAACGATTTTTTTTAAAGAAAAAAAAAAACAATCCTATGTTAAAGTAACAATTCAATTTCCACCATCCTAAAACTTTCAGCAAAACAATTTCAATTCTTACGGTAACACTCTTTCCAGTTTCTAAAAATACCCACCCCGCGTTCAACAGTCTCATTTTATGAATCTCGAATACAGGCCACACGAGCGAAAATATTCGATTCTACCGAATGCTACTTCCATATTACTCCCTGGCTTTTACCCACCCCCTAACAACTAAACCCCCTCCCCAAAACGACGATTTGTCTCTTATCTCACCCCCCCCCCTTCCCCATATCCACAAGATAAAACAAAAGACCCCCCCCCCCCTTTTGTTTTTTGGAACCATCTAAGAAGCAAAATACAACCCCCAAATAAAGCTTTCTTTTTTTATATTTAGAAGAAGGAAACTATCTCTTTTCTTAGCTTTCCTACTTGCTATTTGCTTTGTTGTATTGATCTTCGTAGTAATGTGTTCACCGATAATTTCAAAAAATGGAAAACATGTAAACGGAATTTGATAGCGTCTTGTCCCCCCCCCCCCCCCCCCCCGGCCCCCTGAAAAGTGGTTATTTCACTTCTAAGATTGCTGGAAATGGAAAACGACATTCCAAAATTAAATTCAGTGTCGTTTTTCACAAGAGAATATACCCTCTCCTGCGTTGCCTCGGACTCTTTATCATTTGGGAACTTTACAATTCTATAAAAAAAAAAGAACAATAAAGTGCGTTTTTGAGAAACTAATTTTTCTTCGAAAGATCAATTGTCTAAAGGGGACACATTCTTAATGAAAGTTTTCAATTATCGTGGGTGGTTAATATTTTTTCCTGCATTTTAAATCGTTTCAAAGGAGAGGAATGAATTTTAATTATGGAAAAGTTATAAATGTTATTTAATGACGTCTTTTGTTTTATACGCTTAATCCTAGAGCCGAAGCTAAAGATTATTTTTTCACATGAAAGATAGAAAAGAAAAACCATATTCGGAAATTAAATTCTACGTCGATTCTCACATTTAGGATTTGCCTTTTGACTCTTTACTATTTGAGAATTTTAAAATACTACGATAAAAATAGCTGCTTTTAAGAAACTAGTTTCTTTATGACTGATAAAATTCAGAGTTGTACTCTTAAAAATTAAGAACTCTCAAAGAATCTTTATTTTGCAAAATGTTTTGCTTTGCATGACCAACAGATTTATTTGTTTGGACATAAAAAGTATTTGTACAGTATATGCCTTTATTTGGCAAACCCATTTTTGTGATACACTATGCATTTACACACAGGACTTTTTTTTTTTTAATATTTTTTTCGTTTAATTTTATCAGAAATAAATCTTTCTATTTCTCGAATTTATTTACAGAAAAAAATATTTATATACACTATAGTTTAGAAAGAAAATATTTATTTTCAAAAACGAATGTCACGATTAAGTTTAGGAAAAGAAAATAATAAATGAGCTGCAAAATTAAATGAGAGTCTTTTTCATAAAAATAGAAGTTACTAATGGCGAAAATATATGTAATTTTCTCTATGCATTGCTGGATGCCATTAGGTACTTACACTTTCAAAAAAATTTATTCTTCATAATGGAATGGAATGCAAATGCGCCCTCTAGAAGGGAAGGGCGTAGGCTATGTAGCCCATTACCCCACTCGCCAGAAGGGACAGTCACAGGAGACACACAAAGAAAGGACGACACAAACACATAGATAAATAACAACATTTATTGACAAGTACAAATATCCATGCCTGACCGGGATTCGAACCCGACCTCAGCAGCTCCAAAGGCCAGTACACTAACCATTCAGCCACCGAGGCGGCTTATTCTTCATAAACCCTTAAATTGTATTTATACTATGAAAATTTTTTAAGCATACTGCTGCGAGGCAAGCTTACATAGCGCTTTCGTTCATAGATTGTGTATCAATTCGTTCCTATTTCAAAAGAATGTCCAAATGGTATCTGTTCGCGAATCAAAACAGAATTCTACTCTATAATTCATTCCTAAATGCAACTAGTATATTATTTGGAATCAGCAAGATAAACACCTACCAAAAAAATATAATATCTCGAATAATTTATTATGCAAACCCATTTCTGTCCGATGTGTCATGCTTTGAACTAGCTTTTCTTAGAATAAAAAAAGACATTTTTATCTAATTAGATACTTTGGACAAAGCTAATTATCTTGTTCATTACTGATCATAAGACCATATCTATAAAGATGCATTTATCCACCATTTTCAAGTAAATTTATGGCGCTTGCAAAATTTATGACCCCTGTCGACTTTTTTTTTATTCATGTCGCCTTTCTTCAGCTTGAATCCAAGTGCAATTTAAAAGGGATTTTAGTAATTTATTAGCTTAAGATTTGCATAAGATGGGAAGAAAAATTAGGGCCTATTAATTATTCTCACTTGTATTTAATTATAGGTATCAAACCATTCATTTGCGAAAACAAACTATGTTTCTTACCCGTTAATGCTATTATTTTTCTTATAATCCTCAACATTATATAATATTTAAATTAATAATAATAATAATAATAATAATAATAATATTAGCGCAGTACGGCTTAATGCATTTGTCTATATTTAGGTATTTTTTACAATTCAGTGGTAAAATATAACTTGTTAAAACTACAATACTTGATTGTTATACTTAATTATTATTATGCTTACATTTTTACATTAAATCGGTAAATACGTAATAAAAAATGCCTTAAAATTTACAGTAATAATCAGTTTCTTTTATACGAATAATTTGTAGTTTTAAAGCAAAATCTTTTTTTAACAAACAAATTATAAAGAAAAAACGAAACTTTACCTTCGCATGCAGTCAAATACATTTTAGATAATACACTTACAAGAAACTAGAAAATACTGTTTTACGTAAAACAGTTCATTTTTAAAGAGAAAAACTGTAAAAAGAAAAAAAACAGTATCATTTTGTAAACATATAGTATTTTTCTGTGAAAGTAACATATTTTTTACACTGTATATCTTTTACAATAATTAAACAATTAACAATTTAAACGACAAATCAGTTTAAATTATTCTACTTAAACTTTTATATAAGAAAGTCTATAGGCATTTTATTCATCTAAACATGCTTGTGGCAGGTCATCAAAAACTGAAGCTTGACTAGAAATCGGGATATTTGTATTTTAGAGCACACAAAAAGTTATTCTTTGTTACTCATATAGATAAATAGATTTAAAAAAAAAAACTCTCATAGGAAACTTAAAAAATAATACCATTTTCAGACCAAAAGTGACACAAGCCAAAAGTGAACATGAGATGTTGTTGCTTTGACACGCCCAAATTTGTTTTCAAAACAAGTCAGCCCACGAAAGTATCATTATTTCTTATAAATGCCCCAACTCCAGATGGTTACACCCAAAATAGCTTGAAAATCAATATAATAGTTTTACAACGATACACAAATTGGTATATGATTGCACTGATGTAATTTTGTATCAAAAAAAGCTAAAATATTTATATTTTCCTTCCTATAAATGTCAAATATAAAAATCAGAATCATCCATGCTAAAAAATTATGACTGAGACACAAAAATCTCAAGTTTTCAATTCTTGTTTTTTTTTACTTTTCTAAAATAGTTGTCTCGTACATTTCATAATATACTAACAATTTGCCTTCGCACAATTTTAAATTTTTACTTGGTTTTGAAAATAGATATTTTTGCGGTTATGACATCATAAAAAAAAGCAAAGAAATTTTTAATTTTGTCTTCGAAATTTTTTTAATAACTTTTCAAATTTACTTATGGAAATTTTGTGTAATTTATTTATATCTGTGTACTGTTGTTTAAATTAAAAAGGATTTACAGTTACAAAAACAATAATATTTCTTGACTAATATCGAAAGTACTCAACATCAATTATTTGTAATTTTTGGTTGTTTTTATTTTGGTAAACAAAATTTCGAAAAAGACACTGGAAAAATATTCATTCTGTAATATATGAAAATTGAGAAGTATGAGACATTCCTTACAGTAATAATTTTAAAAGAAAAGTTTTTTTGTCCTGAACCCCTCTACAAACAATGTCGTCATTGTAGTATCTGCTCTAAGCTTCGAAGAACCTTTATTATGAAAACTTTCCTTTTGAACGAGTATCGCTTTGTTCTTTGGCATCTTTTTTTTTAAACGATATAATATCATGCTTTATTTAAGCATATGAGTTATGAGTTGCGTTTATGCCACAAAATACTATACAGTTCTGTTGCCGTGAGACACTTTTTTTAAGCTAAATGAATGCATAAAAGTTTCTTTCATTAGCAAGAGGAGAAAACAGTCTCACCCAAGAAAAATAAGGCTGTCAACTATATAAATAGTTTACGTGTAGTTGCGGTACAGCATTAAGGCATGTGTAAGCTCTATTCCTTGAAGGGTTAGACCTAATAGGGTAAACATAGCTAATCAAGTAAATTGGAAAGTCTAGCTTCGTAAGCAGGAACTATCACATGCTTATGTTCAGATCGGGCCGAATTATTTAGGAAAAGGAAATGCTTTCGTAATTTTTTTCATTTGAGAAGACTAATTTTTTTATTTAAAAATTTAATTTGGGAGAAGAATAATTTTGAATTTCATAAATAGGTAATGCTTTTCTGAGTTTTCTGAACAGGTGTGTTATTGATCGTAGTGGTCAGACAGTGAATTAAATTTATTAAACAGTCAAATGTATTAGCGTCCTAAAAATAATTTAATAATTTTTCAGTATTTTTTAACTTTTAACATATGTAGTAAAACCTTGGAAAGTAAACAGTAATAAATGCTGTGAATAATTAACAGCACCTGCTGTAAACGGTTTTTACGATTATTTTTGACTGAGAATTGAAAAAAAAAATACGTCAAAGAGAATCGGCACCTGTTCGAATCAATAGGGTACTTGACTGTATCTCTAAAATACCTTCAAATGTTATTTAAATTATAGTTGAAAGTAAAAAATAACATATGCATATATAATTTTTGCGAAATAAATCTTTAAATCATTAAAAAAAATCATTTAAAAAAGGCATTTTTTTTCACGTGATTATCATGTGATCACAAACACGTCGGTTTGGCTGACGTCACTATGAACTATAAACAAACCGGCGTGATGTTTTTTGTTTTCTGATTAAACTTGATTTAATCCCATTTACTATTGAAATAATAAATATTGAGAAAATGTTGGGCTGTTTTACAGAAGTGTATATTTCAAATTTGCCTAAAATCGATTCCAATGTGGTGTTTCAAAGTTTGTTTATAGTTCATAGTGACATCACAAATACCACGTGACAGCCAGAAAGCATTTTCATGAGTGATTTTTCGTCCTGATTTTTAAATTCATTTTTCTGCCTTTTTATGGGGTATTTGAAAAAAAGAAAAAATACGGGTCTAATATTTTTGGCATAAGAACATTTCAAGCCAATAAAAAAAATTTAGTCAAATACCCTATTAAGAACGACGACAACTGGACGAATTCACATGTTAGCCTCTGTGGCCGAGGTAGATAATTGACCGGCTTCTCATCCAGGAAGGTCCCTGGTTCTGAACATATCTATACCAAAAACGTATTAGTGCTGTTAAAAAAATTAATACATCTTTAAAAATTCACGAGGGTTCCCGAAAGTTTACAGTATTTTCTTTACGAAGGCAAAAAAAAATAATACTTTGTGCTAAATAGAAGAATCACAACATAGAAACCAATGCCTCGCACAATGCACTTTGCCGAGTATACTATGTAGCTGTTGTTTTTTGTGTGAATTTACTAGTGCAATGAATAATATGCTTGTATTATTTTGAAAAAAAATGTCAAATAATAATTTGGTCACTTTTTACTATTTTTATTATAATACTAGAACTATAAAAAGGAGTAACAAATAAAAATCTTCTTACAATCTGTTTATGTTCTAATTAATAACTCCAAAACCGTTTGTCGAAAAGCCATGCCAATTACTTATTCCCTATTTTGTTTTAAAGTTTACCATCTCAATACTATTTTTATATATATTTAAATTAGCAAAGAAGTAATGGGCAGTTCAATTAAGGATATATTTTTGTCGAGGCGTCACCCGTTGATAGTAAGTGTCCTTCCACAAATTTACCATAAAGCATCTAATTTACTTAAGTTATCAATAAATTATAATCTTATACTTTTTAAAGTGAAAATGGTTGAAACGGCAAACACAATGCTATATTAGAAGAGCCAAATTACTATTGTGAAATTTCGCGTCATACAATACAATCCTTCTTCAAGTTGGCGCTAAATAACTGAAATTACTTTTACTACAAAAAAATATTTGAATCATCCATTTTATAAAACGTTTTAAGAACTTTCCAATGATAAAAGTTTTTTTAAATATTTTATTTAGAAACGGAGTTATAAGCATTTAAAAGAACCTATGTCCCTCTGAATGGTAATTAGTGTTATGGGTATATCCCAGTTGGCATAACAGAATGTTTTCGACATACATATAAAGGAGAGAGTTTAGGTATTTCTATGACAAATTACAGATCTAAGACGGTTACAACACGAAAAGAATCTTTATTTGGGATTCTACGTGTCGCCATCTTGTGTTATTTCTTTAAATAAATGTAACATTTAAGCGTTTTGTCTAAGCATAGTCACCTCTAAAATTTAAGGAACTTACATAAGTGATTAGTTTGATTCAGTTGAATTAGATTCGTGCAAGAGCTACAGTAATCATGTACATAAGTAAGTAGGTAGGTTTGAATTATCGCGCACTAGACTAGAGCTTCACGAGGGCTATTGGCGATGGGCGCCATAATTTAGAACCACAGTCAAGTGACGAGCCGACACCTGAGTAGGCACCCAACGCAATCATTAAGGGCGAGATCGTAAATCATGTACACAAATATTGGTTTTCGTAGGGAATTACAAAAAAAAATTGATTCCGCGAGGTTATGGCTTCTAAAACAGTTAAAGGTCATTTTAAATTGCAATTTTCAAGTATATAATTTTTTTGAGAAAGAAAATCAATATATAATAGAACTTCATCATTCTACATCATGCACCAGGATTCTATAGCACAGTTCGCGAAAAAGTGATCTTCCATGTTAATTCAACGGGAAATCTGTCCTCCGCGCACTTAGTAGTGTTAAAATCATTTTTTCCCCTTAAAAATAAAATCGTGCAATAATTTTAGGGGGCGAGAAATCCTTCATGATCAAAAATACTCTTTTACTTTTAAGGCCGTATTACTTATATAATAATAAGAAGGAAACGATAAGTTATAAAGACCATGCTAAAATATATTTGTTATTATTGTAATGTTTCTGTAATTGCCCAAAATTATGCCACTTCATATTTAAAAAATATTCAGCTCCTGATCACCGACTAAATAAATATTATGCATAGCATATTTTTTTATGTTTTCAATTTTCCGGTATGCGGTATGCCATGTTTTTTAAAACTTGAATTTTTTAAACAAGAGGAAATAACAGGCTTTAATTTTGTTTTCAATCTTGCTAAACACGTGTGGTTGAAGTATTTCTGAATGTTGCCCACATTAACTTAAGCATACGATTTTTAATTATCAACAGAACTAGATATTTTAGCGGAAACCATAAAACTTAACATACAACAAAATAATGGAATACTAAATTTGTTAATACTTTCTGATTGTACTTGAACTATACACACATTACTTAAAAACGACAAGGAGCAGTGACCATTTAAAAGTGCACTTTTAATACTCGAGATACACACCGATATCAATAAATACACTATACAGCATACAATAAGTATTCACATTCAAAATTCATTGTAATAAAAACATTCAATTGGAATCAACACAAAATACAATTTCTAAATTACGTTTCAATAAAAGTTGTATTAAAAGAGCAAAGTAATCAATACTTCAATTAAAGGATAAAATCACAGATTTCTTGTGAACATGAAAACACCCGGACGATTTATAAATACGCCCACAAGAACAGGTCCATCCAAAGTAAAAATTGCAACTAATTCAATGCTTCAAAACTTAATTTTCTGATTACTTGCATACTTTTGTAACGCTTTGTAGCCTTCAGAAACCGCATGCCTAGACAGTTCACCAGGAACAGCTAATTTCGTTGCAGTCTCAATTTCTCTGGCAGACATCACTTTTTTCTTGCTTATGGCGACCAAATGGGAAGCCTCTTGTGCAATCCGGTAGAACATATCGTTTACAAATGATTCCAAAGTGGACATCGATCTGCGGGAGATTCCGTATTCTGGATGTACCTGCTTCAAGATTTTATAGATATAGCTGCCGTACGATTCATTCCTTCTTGGCTTCTTTTTCTTCACTTTAACATCAGGGAGGAGCGAGCTATCTCTACTGGAAGCAACAGCAACCGTTTTTTTAGCTTTAGGAGCGGGCGGCATTTTATTTTATACAGATCAATAGTGAAATTAGAATTTAAACTGCTACATTCGTCGATTTCGCTTTATATACTTGTAAAATAAACGCGAAATTCAGATTATCCAATAGCAATTTGGTAATTTAATCGTTTCCGGCTGTCTTTCTTTAACCTCCTTTCAGGAACTTTAACACAGCCAATTACGCCTCGTGAATTAAAACCGCGGTCTAGTGACGAGGTCCAGACCTGAGCTGGCACGTTACGGAACTAAAAGGGTCGTTCGCAACTTTAAAGCAGCGTTGAATGGGATAAGACAAGCCAAACATCAAAGCCCAAGTATAAAATCCTATTATACTGACTTCTTTTTTTTTTAAATATTTTTTTACTCATAGTTCAAAGCAACGATGCCACTAATTGACAAAAGACGCGTTTACAAGAACCATCGATTCCGTGGAATGAAGAGCAAACCCCACAATTTTTCCCTCTTGGGGATTTTCACCCAGGCAGAACCGGAGATGCAGGGTTCATTGGTGGTTTCGCAAAACCTCCAATAAAGGAAGGTTAGACTTTTCATTCCATGGATTCGCCCACAGACGACCACATTAGGTTAGAAAACCTGCTCGACCACTTTTTCCCCTAATGGGGGTTTGGCATTCCATGGATTCGATAGCTCATGTAAACGCGCCTAGGCATGCATATTTTTAAACAGAGTATTTAATAGGCGCGTTTACATGAGTCATCGAATCCATGGAATGTCAAACCCTCCTTTTGGTTTTGTTTTAATTATCGTCTCACTAGAGCTACACGAAGGCTATTGGCGAGCTCTCTTTTAGGGGAAAAAGTTTTCGAGCAGGATTTCTAATCCAAATGATACTGTGTGGCCGAATCCAAAGAATGAAACATCAAACCCTCCTTCATTGGAGGGTTTGGGACCCCCCCCCCCCCCAATGAAATCTGCAATTCCGGTTCTGCTTGGGCGAAAATCCCCAAGAAGGACAAATTGCGGAGTTTGCTCTTCATTCCATAAATTCGATGGCTCATGTAAACGCGCCTAATGAGAAGTTATTAGCTTCAAAAGCTTGGAACAGAGTTACCCGATTCGACGGTATATTTAGCGTGCATTCCTCTACATGTACTAATAATTGTCAAAATTTTTTAACTGCGTAGAAGACAGACCATTTATAGATCGGCAGTTCTTTTTAGAATGCTTTGTGCCCGTTCCTTAAACTGGACTAGTATAGCCCGTATTGCATTATTATACAATTGGGTTGTTTCACGTCGTGGATGGCAGCTGCTGAAACGGTTTGTTTTCAGTTATTGTCTGGAATTACTCGTGTTTTGGTATTCGAAAATGAGTTTTCAAAGAATATTTTACTTAGTATATTGTTTAAATACCAACTTCTTGCTGTACTGTTGGTTGTACAAAACATTTGTTAAAGAGAGCTTGCATGGAAAGAAAAAATTATTTTTATCCATATCGGTTATTTTGAGATTCAAACCGAAGCAACCAATGAAATCGCAGTACGTTGCAAATAAAAACAAGAGCGTTACATAATCTGAAACACTTCCATTAAAACTCGTACATAAAAACCGTTATGGACCATCTGTCATATGTGTTTGTTTGTGTCTTGTGTTGTCCTACTTGACGATGGTTTATAAGCGGGTCCTTGCGACCAAGCACACAAGCCTGAAAATATATGTCTACCAACCAACCAACCAACCGTTATGGAAAAGTTTCTCAACTCTTACCGGATGCCTAAAATGAGAATGCTGATGAGGTGGTTCTTTCGACATTGATTTTTCTATCAAATTTAAAGATTACTGTTTTCAAACCTTTTTTTTTTTTTTTTTGTAGATACCCGATTTTAATCTAATAAGTAATAAAATAAACAGGTCGAAAATTAATTAACTCTGACATTATTAATACTTTATTACAATATGCCATTGCGTTGCCAGTCCAGTGATTTATATTTAGATAAGTTTTCATTTAGTTCCTTAGTTCACTTGACTGTGGTTACGAAGTGCGACGATAATTCAAACTAAACTGAAGTTCATTAGTTGTTTGAAAGAACTTCTCAATTCTCATTAAAATTCATTTAAACATTCATTTCTTTGAACATCTTCCTTGTGTAACATTTGGATTTGATATTATCTTCAGTTTACCAGCTACATATAATATACAGGGTGGTTATAAAATAACGCTCCCTATTCGGAGTGGTCTGTAGCTTGATGAATAATCCAAATGCAAAAAAACTTTGAGACACTTACTAATCAAGAAGGGGGGAAAAGAATGGAATCATAAAAAACAAACTCGTCACTTGACCAGGATTCTAAATTACGAGGCGTAATTGGATGTGTTGGCAGTAATTAGCTGTAATTGGCTACTCCTCGTAATTATAACCTTGGTCAAAAGACGAGTTTCTGTGTTATAATTCCATTCTTTTTCGTAAAAAAAGAAACTCGTCTCTTGACCAGGGTTCTTAATTACGAGGCGTAATTAGCTGTGTTGGCAGTAATTGGCCATAATTGACGACGTTTCGTAATTTGAATTCTGGTCAAAAGACGAGTTTTTTTATGATGATTCTTTTTTATGATTATTTTTTAGGATTTTGTCTTTTTTATGGTACCATTCTTTTTCCCCCTTCTCCATTAGTAAGTGTCTCAATTTTTGTTGCATTTGGATTATTCATTCCAGCTACAGACCACTCCGAATAGGGAGCGTTATTTTATAACCACCCTGTATATTATATGTAGCTGGTAAACTGAAGATAATATCAAATCCAAATGTTACACAAGGAAGATGTTCAATTCAAAGAAATGAATGTTTAAATGAATTTTAATGAGAATTGAGAAGTTCTTTCAAACAACTAATGAACTTCAGTTTAGTTTGAATTATCGTCGCACTTCGTAACCACACAGTCAAGTGAACCAAGTTGTTTTATAACCACTCTGTACATCAATAAGAGTCACTCCACGTCTTTTTGTCACGACCCATAGTTTGGGCGAGTTGAGGAACGAAGACTCCTATGACAGGAACTCTGTTCCTGTCATAGGAGTCTTAAAAATGTGCAAAGAAGGTACTACAAAGCATAGTTTGATCTTTCATGTAATTTTTTAACTACTCAATATATAAGTATAAATTTTTCATATGTAATTCTATAAGATTTATTTAATATAAAACAAATTTTAAAATTTATGAAACTTTAGCCAAAACTAAAATAAATGATATTAATCATAAAGCTATTTGAACACATTGGGATTAGGCTTGCGCGGCAAATTTTGAGGTCAAAATTGAAAAAATTACCAAGAAAAGGACTTTATATTGTACAAATATGTACAAACAAAGACTTATACCTAAATTCTCAGCTCAATTTTAATAAGAAATTATTTTAAGAGCTTTTTTTCTAAAAAAATTAATCAAAATTGCAAATTTTGATTAAATTTTTTAAAAAAAATAATTTTTACTTAAAATTGAGCTGAGAATTTAGGTATAAGTCTTTGTTTGTACATGTTTGTACAATATAAAGTCCTTTTCTTGGTCATTTTTTCAATTTTGACTTCAAAATTTGTAGCGCAAGCCTAATCCCAATGTGTTCAAATAGCTTTAGGTTTAATATCATTTATTTTAGTTTTGGCTAAAGTTTCATAAATTTTAAAATTTGTTTTATATTAAATAAATCTTATAGAATTACATATAAAAAATTTATACTTATATATTGAGTAGTTAAAAAATTACATGATAGATCAAACTATGCTTTGTGGTACAGCTGTGGAAATAAAAAAGTACCCACTTGAGGTTATTTCATCCGTTAGTCACCCTATAGAATCGGACCTTTTTGAGATTGTGTACAATTAACATTCTGAGTTAATTGCACGATACAAAATTTGCATAAGGGGCCGTCTTCATATTAAAAATATTACGATCTTTGAAATTTCCAATAGCAACACCCAATTTTAATAACTTAGAAATGTTAAGCACTCTTGAAAACCCTTAAATCTAAGTTTTTGTTACATTTGGATGAATAATTGACGAGTTATTCAATCGAATCACTTGTGGACCTTTTGGGGACCAACTCTAAAATGACAAGCAAGCATGCATGCAAAGCCGTCTTTATTTATCAATTACTCACGTAATATTATACACAGTCCCCTAAAGGGTAATTATAAAGTATTTTGTGATTTACTCAGCAAATTATGAATAAACATTTTTAAAAATTGGGATTTTGCTTAAACTTCTTGTCTTAAATTTATTTCTTTAAAAATATTAAGGGGTTTCCATTCATATTTTTTTTAAAAATCAATATAATAATTATTTAAAAATATAAAAATTGATTTAAATACCCCAATATTGAATGCATTTTGTTTGGGTTATTATAATTTCTTTTCAGTAAAAAATTCGTTTCATTATCTTAATTATTTATAGATCGGGATAGTTTTTTATGTGCAACTCATTTAACATTATGGGACCTAAACTTTGCACGTCTCTAACTCCTCTAATAATGCTTAAAAACTAACAAAATTTGGCATTTCGTATTAACATAGGTCAGAGATTTGAAATATGGATTCAAAAATGGGTGTTGCTATTGGAAATTTTAAAGTTAGTAACATTTTTAATATGAAGATGGCCCCTTATGCAAATTTTGTGTCATGCAATCAACTCAGAATGTTAATTGTTCACAATGTCAAAAAGGTCCGATTAATTAGGATGAATAACGGAGGAAATAACCTCAAGTGGGTACTTTTTTATTTCCACAGCTGTACAGCTGTGGAAATAAAAAAGTACCCACTTGAGGTTATTTCATCCGTTAGTCACCCTATAGAATCGGACCTTTTTGAGATTGTGTACAATTAACATTCTGAGTTAATTGCACGATACAAAATTTGCATAAGGGGCCGTCTTCATATAAAAAATATTACGATCTTTGAAATTTCAAATAGCAACACCCAATTTTAATAACTTAGAAATGTTAAGCACTCTTGAAAACCCTTAAATCTAAGTTTTTGTTACATTTGGATGAATATTTGACGAGTTATTCAATCGAATCACTTGTGAACCTTTTGGGGACCAACTCTAAAGCCCATTTCACACCTTGTCACAACTACTTGCAACTCCCGTAGGACACCGTGCCTTAAAAAGTTGCACTCAGTTCGTGAGATTTTTTCCTGCAAGCACGAAAAAATCGCAGTTGCATGTACCCTTAGCCAATCAGAACTCAGGATTTCCTTGGCTGCATTGTGGCGAACTAGACTTCGCCAACTGGTTGTTTATTTACTTTTTAAGACGCCAACTTTCCCCGTTTGCAAAAATCTGCGCAGTTAAAAATGGATATTAAATGGATGGCAAAGATGAAAATTGATCTAATTAAGGAAGTTCGGAAACATAAATTTCTGTTTGATGCAAACAATGCCCATAGTTTGATTAAAGTTTGCTTTCAAAAAGATGAAACTTGCCAAATTTTGAGATGAATAATTTTTTGTGGTAGCCCGAAAATCCAGGTTACCACAAGTTGCGAGTTGCAGTTGCAAGTAGCTGTGCAGGTGTGAAATGGGCTTAAAATGACAAGCAAGCATGCATGCAAAGCCGTCTTTAGTTATCAATTACACACGTAATCTTATACACAGTCCCCTAACGGGTAATTATAAAGTGTTTTGTGATTTACTCAGCAAATTATGAATAAACATTTTTAAAAATTGGGATTTCGCTTAAACTTCTTGTCTTAAATTTATTTCTTTAAAAATATTAAGGGGTTTCCATTCCTATTTTTTTTTAAAAATCAATATAATAATTATTTAAAAATATAAAAATTGTTTTAAATACCCCAATATTGAATGCATTTTGTTTGGGTTATTATAATTTCTTTTCAGTAAAAAATTCGCTTCATTATCTTAATTATTTATAGATCTGGATAGTTTTTTGTGTGCAACTCATTTAACATTATGGGACCTAAACTTTGCACGTCTCTAACTTCTCTAATAATGCTTAAAAACTAACAAAATTTGGCATTTCGTATTAACATAGGTCAGAGATTTGAAATATGGATTCAAAAAGGGGTGTTGCTATTGGAAATTTTAAAGTTAGTAACATTTTTAATATGAAGATGGCCCCTTATGCAAATTTTGTGTCATGCAATAAACTCAGAATGTTAATTGTTCACTATGTCAAAAAGGTCCGATTCTTTAGGATGAATAACGGAGGAAATAACCTCAAGTGGGTACTTTTTTATTTCCACAGCTGTACCTTCTTTGCGCATTTTTAAGACTCCTATGACCCCTTAATGCTTGATGTAGTTTCGTGCTAATTAATGTCTTCTAAGCCAAAAGTAATAGCTTTTACAAAGCTAATGAATTTTGTAAACGCGGGTTGTCATGGCAATGTATACGTTAGACAATATCCAATGACTATGTTGGATTGGTTGACATATATTTTCTGGCTTGTGTGCTTGGTCGCAAGGACCCGCTTCAATGACTCTGTTCCTGTCTAGCTTTGACAATAATCGTATAAAGACAATTTGCTGCGATTCCGAATCCATAATAGCAAGATAAAACACCTTGACCTTGTACTTTTTGAACCAGCGTCAAGTGATGAATCAAAGAATTTAAAAAGAGAAGCATTCATCAGGGTTTTTGTTAATAAAACTAGAGCTAATATTTAAAATTTTACCGAAGTAAAAAAAAATCCTTGCTTGAAAGCCTGTGGTGGCTATTTGATATAAACTCAATTCTACCAACGACCGATAATAAATACTGGAGAACAGGCCCGGACTGGCCCGCCGGCGCCCATCGGCCCTCGGGCCGGTGCGCCTTTCTCAAAAAAAAAAAAAAAAAAATCTGATTAAAATTTTTTGAAGCCTAGATTCATCTTCTCGTAAGTATTCCGCACTTTAATTATGAGCACGTATACTTATTTTCTAAAGGGGATCTGCATATCTTAAGGGAAGACACGGGAGAACTAAAAATTGCAGCACCGACGACCTAGAAAGGCGCCTTCACTCGGAGCCTCTGCTTCACTTCCATACAGGGCGCTGATGAGCCGGTTAAATAACGATTACATTTCATATACATGGAATTACTTTAAGGTGGTATATGTGCGGTCTTACGTGATCCATTAATTAGATGGTTAGACGAAACATAACTTTCAAAGGCAACCACCATGGCTTGACGCCTTAACACACTCGACAGAATCAATTGTAACTATAAATTTTAAATGGGACATTTTGATAAATATTAAAAAAAGATCTTATTAAGGCGCCTTCCTTTACATATAAGCGCCAAACGGCCTCCTAAAAAACACATTACATTTCCCAATATATTATTAATCTTGGGTGCTGGATATAAAAAAATACAAACCCCCACAGAAGTATTGGGATGCCTATGATATCACTCGCAGATCATGGGTGGTTTTAAACTTCTTTTTATACTCTGTTCGGAATCGTATTTATGCCGTATCATTCATACACATCCTGTCGTCAGATTTTGCGTCATCAGATTTTGCGAAACATGCGTCAAGGAGTATTAGGGCGCCTTTAATTTCACACACCGTTTTTAAACTTTTTGCAAATATTTCTCAATTTCTGAGTAAAATAGCGCCCTGTATACTATGAGACTTATGCACGCTAAAGATGGTGTGGTCTACAGCCCTGACGCCGTGGGCTCTAAGTTTGCGTTGGGTGCCAGGTTAGGTTTCGGCCACGCCCCCACGTCACTTGACCGCGTTCCTAAAATGCGAGACTCATTGTCAATAGCTCTAGAGTATCTCTAGTGCAACATTCTCAATAAAACTAAATGTTAGTATAAAAAGGCATTTTTTAAAACCTTTTAAATGTGGGTCTTGTTTATCAATCTTGAAAACCTGGTGCTGAATATTATTTGAATTGTTTCATTTTAACGCGATGATATCACATAAAGCGCCCTTGGACTGTTCAAAATTTCAATTCTTGGTGCCGAATATTATTTAATACTTAATAATCTTTATCGTGGTTAGCGTTCGTTTCTTTCTGTTGTTCTTTTTATTAGTTTCAACTCAGACCTAAGGCAACATGTTAAATGTCAAAATTATTTTCACACCCCACAAAGAAAATTTAGACAAAATATATGCATCGTTTGCGATTTTGAAGTATACTTTCTCACCATATCATACGATTCAGCTGCTGTTTTGACTAAGTTTGTGGTTGGATCTCGATTTGTTATGTGTTTTGAAGTTTCCCGGGAATCAAACGTCCAAATATAAAAAGCGTAGGTTGCACATTTGACATCAGAAACCTTTTACTTTTTTTTGCTTGATTGTATCTTTCCGATTACATTTTTTTTTTGTTTGAATGGTACGATATCCGAGATATCTTTGTACTTTCTGTCCATTATGCGTTTAATGGTTGCAGAGGGTCACGTCAATGTAGTTGAATTTGTTGTTTTGAGCTCTAAAAATACATTTTTTGCTATGAATGATCAAGCTCCGACAGTTTTTTGTGATTTAAAATCTAGATATCAGAATCATATCTTTGTGCTTTTTGTAGATCCGAATATTTTTAAGTATTAAAGTAACAATTGCCAAGGTCCTAGGCTATTTCATAGTTAATTCATTACTTCTTGTTTTATTTTGTCGCATAAATTCTTCTTAAAATAGGTATAATTGTATTACTTTTGAACAATAATAAACACTTTGTATGTGAGCCGAGATTAATTTAAGTTTGGCTAAGAATATGCGAGAAGAGGGCACCCTTTGAAGGGCCGGTAAAATTGCGCCCTTGTTAGGGAGCCAGTCCGGCCCTGCTGGAGAAACTTTTCCCAGTGCTAACGGATCTCAAAAAACACGACCAACGGCCATGTTTTATGCCTTGAGTAGTGGTAACAGTTATTCAGGTATGGAAATAAGTCCAAAATTGGTGATTTGCGGCATGTAGTGGGCGGGCGGAGCATACCATGAAATACCACCAAATGCCAATACCAACAAAGAAATCGCGGAAAGATAGGATTGAGAGCTGGAATTAAATGTGCCACCAGAAACGGGCCAATAGTGTTTGGCGCATTTATGTGCTATAGCAAAAGTGACGTCATTTAGCGACACATTTGTGCGAATTGCGTAGATTTATTCCCACAAATGCTCAGTGCAAAATAAAACCGTTTTAAACAATAAATAGATAGTTAAATAATTAAGAAAACGTATTATTTTGTTCGGATATGTTAATTTTTTAAATATTAAATGTACGTGAAACAAGAAGATAAGACGCAAATTCAAATTTGTAACTGGCATCACTTATATCAATGATGGCTCAACTTCACGTGTTGCAGAAACTTTTACCGCGTTCCGTGAACGCCATTTTTACTAACTGCCGGCATCCTGTGAGCGTATTTTCCCACCCGGTCAGTAATTTTTACTGTAGGAAATTTTCATCTGAAACTATGGCAAAAACAACAGTATTCTTTGACATGGCGGCTGATAACCAACCTCTTGGCCGTATTGTCATGGAAGTAAGTGTTATTTAGCATATAATTTTATGTTTCTCTGTAGGATGTAGTAGTTACTAAACCTCCCTGTAAATGTAGCAAGATATTCTAGTGTTGAGGGCCGGTCTTAAACGGTGGGTTCCTGCGACGCCATAGTGTCCCTGTAATGTGACATCCCCGGATTTAATTTTATAATTGGCAATTTTGAAATCTAGGCCCTATTTTAATATTCACAATTCCTGTATTACGCCGAAATACAAAGGCTTGGGTCGAAGTACAACAGTATGTTTTTCAAATATGCAAATGGTGTTAAATTTGATGCAAGTAGAGTTAAGAAAATATTTCATTGTTAAACATTTCATTGTTAAAGCGTCATTGGTGACACTTGAATTAATGAGTTTTCCCCCCTTATTTTTGAGGGGTGATAAACTAGACTCGTTCTTGTTGACCGGCACCGCCAGTGTTATAACTCCTTGCAATTGTTTTTCGGATAATTACTTTGCGCATGAGCTGTATTCTTGAAAGCAGTTTTAAAATATTTGTCATTTTGTAGTAGGTTTTTTCGAGATTAGAAATGATAATGCTTTTTTTGCATTTCTTTTCAGTTAAGGCCCGATGTTGTTCCCAAGACTGCAGGTAATTTTTATTTTGAAGTCTCTTGTCAAGCAGATACTATAAATCTAGTCTAAACCTCCCAAGTTTAAAGATAATTCGATTAAATTCATTGGCCCATTTGTGTCTGCACTTCAGTGTATGATAAAAATTAAGACTGACTGTGCATCAGTAATTTTTAATGGATCCTAAATCATTGAGCATAATGCTTGGTGGTAACAAAGCTTTTTATACAATGTTCTTGCAATATTACTAGATTGACCTGTATCTTCCACAGTGCAACTGTAGATAATTTAACTTTACAAAATAAGTTTGGTATGCCATTTGTTTTGTGGTCATTGAACATTAATATTTCTCCTAATAATTGAGAATCTTCTCAGAGACCCTTTAAAACCACCAACCATAGTTTTGGAAATTTTTGAAAACTATTTGATCAGAATTACTGAATTTAACAATATTTAGAGCATGATGCATTATTGCAACTTGCGAGTATTAAAAACTCACCAAATATTAAAAGGTGTTGGGCTTATGGGATTTCTGAAACAAATGCGTGTTTCAAGTATAGGAAATCATGCATAGTATTTCGTAGCTGAAACTTAAATTAACCTAAACTGTTAAACTTAAAAGCCTAAACTGTTTATTCATCTGCCAAAGTAAAAAATAGGCAATCGTATCCAATATTAAATGTATTAGGGTTTCTACAATCTAACAATTATGTCTTGAGCTTTCTTGTAGCTTTTCGACTAACTTGTAGGGTTTTCATGGCTGTGCAAATCAATTGAATAACAAGATTTCTTAATGTGTTTACATACGATAATTTAAATTGTTTAACAATTAACATCGAATCTATTTTGATAAAGTTGTGACTTAAGGAGTTTCTGAAGACTTATTTGATTCATGTACTTATTAGTATAGAGGTTGTATCAATTCATAAGTTTGCATGATTAGAGAAATTGTGACTCTACAGGTTTATGGTTGAAAATTGGTTATCGCGTACACAGTGCTAGTATACAAAAGTCGATATTTTTAATAATGAACATTTCTGTTTATACAGATCCTAAAGTACTTTTTTATTTAACTATATTAAACCCATGATCAAGTCTAATATTAATTACAATAAACTTGGTTAGATTCTAATGCAAAGATCACAATTCACACCGGTAGCAACAACATGGAAAGGTGTATCCTATATGCAAAATAAAAGCCATTTTCTATGATTTTTCATTGGTCATTTGACATTTTTTGCTGATACTGTAATTAAATTGACATGTTCTTGATTTTAATTTACAGAAAACTTCAGAGCCCTGTGTACTGGTGAAAAAGGATTCGGTTATGAAAAGAGCACTTTCCATAGAGTTATTCCAGGATTCATGTGTCAAGGTGGTGACTTTACGGCTCATAATGGTAAGGATTTCTGTATAGTAATATCAATTTGTTTTATTTTTGTAATACTCGGTTATGTTTAAAACATTTTGTTTAAAACATAGTAATAAAAGGCATGTTTAAAACATAGTAATAAAAGGCATGTTTAAAACATTTATATTTTCCTTGCAGCAAAAAAATATAGGAAATTACTTTGTGCAAAAAGTCTAATAAAATGCCCATTTATAGTTAAATGGTTAGGAAAAATGGGGAAAACTCATCCAATATGTTACTGTTTTTAATAATTGATATAAAAATAGCTTGAAACAATAATAGCATCTTGCATTCAAAACATGGCCATTCTTAATAACCATTTAACTTCAGTTCTGAATCTGAAGTGAAATGGGTATTATGAAAATAAAATAGTACGAAATTGAAATTTGTGTAAAAGAGAATTTTACGCAGAAATGTAATTTATAGTTTAATTGCTTTAAATAATCGGAGCAGAGGTAAAATATAAAGGAGAATCGCCAAACAAACTATTACATTATTGGTTTTTAAATTGTTCTATTAGTTTATCTGATTTATTCAAAGGAAGGCATCTAATCGCCAGATAATGCAAGGATTTCTGTTCTATGAACAAAGAAAGCTGTAAAGCGTATGCCTAAAATTATTGGATGGAAGTAAATTTAGGAAGACCTAAACCCAAAAAGAAGTGTTATTTTTAAAACCCATACAACTTAATAACAAAATTAAATTGTTTTGAAAGGATGTTTAAAACAAAACATTTTGGTTCTAAAAAAGTTTCCCAACCCTGGTAATACTTGTTGTTTTAACCTGTTTGTTTTACTTTCAAAAATACAAAGGAAACAATCTATTGTAGTCTGTTAACTGTACATATTTAAACAAGAAAACCTTCAAGAAAGATGCTTGACCTTAAGCATTACTTGTATTTATAATAGTTGATTATATTGAAGAACAGACTTACTTTGTATTTAAACTCTGAATGGGAGGCTACTAGACTATACAAAATGACATTAAGTTCTTTGTCCTCAAAACTTAGTTAAAATTGATTTTACAATTAGTTCTTGTTCTTGGACTGCAGTTTTTAAATTCGGTTTAAGTTCTGATTGTTAGTTGTATAGGTTATTGTCAAGCTTCCAAAACTTGGTTAGAACCATAATAGTTCTATATGTTACTAATTTAAAACTGGATTTGCAGGCACTGGTGGAAAATCCATCTATGGTTCCAAGTTTGAAGATGAGAACTTTATCTTGAAGCATACTGGACCAGGTTTGTCTTGTCTGTTATTTTAGTTTAATAGTATTTGAATAAAATGTCTTGTGATTAAGCCTGTAAATGTCTCCATGATGGTAGTATTGAATTTTAATTTTCTACCTTGTTAAGTTTCTAGTAAATTCTTATTTATTCAAAATTAGCTTATTTTGTTAAATAATATGCACCCCCCTATTCCATAGATCAGTTTTAATTTCGAGTGATCCGTTTTTTACATGCGTGAGAACCTTTGTTTATTGTGGCCATTTTAAGGATTCTTAAATCCTCAAGCCTTTTATGTCGGCTTAAAAATTGACAGCATCAATACAGTGCTTTAAATTGCTTAGGGAAATCTGGTTATTTTAATATTAGTAGCGTAAGTTTAAAGTTCCTGAAGGCTTTTTGCTTTGAAACAATATTAGGATATCATCGTGTTGGGCATTTCTGTCCGCTTGTTGGCATTCCTGTAAGAATTGTATTTTTATAACTTAAGACTTGCAGTTTCTATAGTTGTGCTTCTCCGCAGGTACTAAAATTTTGAATTATTAGACGCGTATTTGTAAGAGTTTGGGAAATAAGTTAATATAAATGCGCAAGTTTTTCTTGGTATCTAAAGAGGTTAATTGTATTTTTTCGGCCTCTGATTACCTTGTCTTAATATTTCATTTTTCTAGGAATTCTATCCATGGCCAATGCTGGTAAAAATACCAATGGCAGCCAGTTTTTCATTTGCACTGCCAAAACTGCTTGGTAAGCTTCTTTCAAACAATTTTTTAATTCAATGATAACTTGCTTAATACCAGTAAAAGTTTTTATAGACAACTCTCCAGTATGCGTTTAGTAAGCTTTGTTGCAGTTTATATGTGGTAGTTATTGTGCATTATGCTTGGAAGTTCTACAATCAAGCCATTGTTGATTTTAATGGTGTTAAAGTCCTTAATTTTGCTAAAATGTTGCTGTAGGAACTTGTGTTTAGCATTGCCCAAAAAAGTTCTTCATATACAACTACACACTTGCCAACAATTAGGTTGAGGCATGTCCGATATAAATTTTATTAAGCAAGTTAGTGATTGAATTGCAAATATTCTAAAATTTATTTTAATACCATTAAAACAAATTGTTGGTGCATGCGATGTGATTATATAAACAGTGGATCCGTATCCTACTTCTAAATTCAGTTATCTTGCAAATTTGAAACTTGATTAGTATAACAGAGTTCGTAAAAGTATTGGGAAACCAATCTCTTACCTTATTAGGGAGAGACAAATAGTGCTTTTGGCTGGTGGTGATTATTCACTGATAAACAATGGTCTGTGGATGGAAAAGTTAAAATGCAAAATTGTTATTTAATGTGAAATAAAAAATACAATTAACAGCGACCCTTGTATGCAATACAATTTATGATTTGTGGTTATATATAAGAGTTTGACAGACATAAGTAGCATTATCATCGTATGTGTCTATCCAAGTTTTGATTCGCCATTATCTCCAACTTGAAACACTGATCTTGCTAAGGGCATACATCGCGAACTAGGATATCAGGCATCTAGGTTTGGTTAACCGATCTGTCCTGAACTATAAAAAGTAAGATTCCAATTCAATTACAAATTATGATATGTTGAGGTTTGGCATCAGTCTTAAACTGAAACTATAAAAAAAAGATTCAACTGATTTCCCTGCAAGATTCTAAGTAAAAAGATTCATTGAAGTTTTCAGTATTTAGTCTTAAACTAAAACTATATTACAAAAATCCGAGATTGTTGCACTTAGAACTGACACATTTAAGTATCTCATCGTAACATGTTTCTTACTTGGTTATGATCTCATGTAGGTGCAAATGTATAAATATTTGTATAATAATGGTGGTAATTTTAAAGCTGACCTCTTATCAAATTTTCTGATTTTGTTTTCGATTAATTTCCATCCCTGTCTTTTCCTAATGCAGTACTGTTTCAGAATCTTGTAAAAGTTGCCTTTTGTAGCTCAATGTCTGTTCAACTTAAACTGAACATACGATAGGCACTTGTTTCAATCTTGCAATAGTCTTCAAATGAACTAATCAATGACTAATACACTTATTTTTTTAGGTTGGATAATAAACATGTAGTGTTTGGGCAAGTTACTGATGGTTTTGATGTTGTGAAGCAAATTGAGAGTTTTGGCAGCCAGAGTGGAAAGACTTCAAAGAAGATAACAGTAGCAAAGTGTGGACAGTTGTCTTAATTTTATTAGTTTGTCAAGTATGTTTGTAACTACTTTTGTAATAAAGACTTGAAATTTCAAAAGGTAGAATTTCATTTCTTAATATTTAATTTTGATAAATTAAGATTGCTATAAGGATTGTTTTGGGTTGTACATTTGAACAGATAAAGCTATGCATATTGCAGTAAGTCCAACGTATAAGAGTTGAATCCAAACATGATTAGATTGATTGGGCTAAAACTGCAAAGAATTTGAAATGTGTTGCAATACGAAATAAGAAGCCTAACTACTAATTTTGCTCGAACTACTTTTTCAAATGTCAATCTCTTGCTCGAATTATTAGCAATTAGTAAAAGTATCCACTAGTATTATTTCGGCCGTTAGTCATCCTATAGAATCTATTTGAAATTTCCAATAGTAATAGCCATTTTTGATAATTTATAAATGTTAAGCATCCTCAAAAACCCCTGAATCTAGTTTTTGTCGCATTTGAACGTATATTAACGAGTTATTCAATTTAATCACTTGATGTCCTTTGGGGTCCATCTCTAAAACGACAAGCGTAGGCAAGTAGAGTCCTATTGCAAGGACGTATTTGTTTATCCAGTTCATATATAATCCTATATACTGTCCCCTAAAGGGTAATTAAAAAGTGTTTTGTATTTATTCTGCAAATTATGGATAAAAATTGAGATTTCGCTTAAACTTTATGACGGGCAGGCGAAAGGTGTTTACTATTTTAGAATGAACTGGAGCATAATTAAAATAACTTAGTTTAATTAAACATATTTACAGTATTTACAAAGACACGTTAAGGACTAATTATTGCAGGAACAGAGCAACGAGATTGAGAGCAGCGTCTCAGCATCTGAATTCAGAGGACTTTGCCGGGGCTTTATATAAGCCGGAACATTTGCATAAATTGTAAGAATGCATTGAAATGATACAAGTCGATGGTGGTTCATGCGACCTTGCACAAGCTCTTCTTTGAAACGCAGCGCAATGGTGGTGCAGTGACGATTGTCTTAGTGCAGCCACATCTACTCCCCCTCCAGTGTCAACGAAAGCGGAAACGTATCTTCCTGCCGTACCTGGTAGTCACCGGAGTTGGCACTGCTGGTTCTTGTTCTGGTGAAATTGGTCTTTCCGGCTCTGGCTGAGATTCAAATAAAAGAAAGGCTGGCTTGAGTCTATCTATGGAAATAAAGGAAATCTTGTTATTAATTTTCAACTTAAACTTTGTCAGTTCTTGACAAAACTTCATACGGTCCTTTGTAGGGAGATTGCAAACCTCGGCGAACTCCATCTACACGAACGAAAACATGGGTGCAGGTCTGTAGATCTTTGTGGATGAACACTTTTCGTTGCGTATGAGCTGAAGTTGGTACTGGTTGCAGATCGTTCATGATTTTCTGTAGCTTACCAACGTATGTTGACTGGTCTGTCTTCATCTTGCTTTCTGTGAAAAACTCACCAGGCAATTTGATGTTGGTTCCGTACGTCAACTGTGCAGGTGTAGCTGTCAAGTCTTCCCTGTAAGTTGCACGCCAACCCATCAAAACGGTCGGTAACGAGTCGGCCCATCCTTGGTTTGCGTGGCATTTGATAGAAGATTTAAGATATCTGTGGATTCTTTCAATGGCCCCGTTCGCAGCTGGGTGGTACGGTGTGGTGCGGATTGTCTCAACCCCTAGTAATGCAGCTAGTGACTTGAAAAGGCTTGACTCAAACTGTCGTCCTTGATCCGTGGTTATTCGCGATGGGATTCCGAAGCGGCAAATCCAATTTTCGTACAACGTACGGGCCACTGTTTCAGCAGTGATATCCTGGATGGGAAATGCTTCGGGCCATCTTGTGAACCGATCGATGACAGTCAGACAGTAAGAGTATCCTCTTGATGGGGGAAGTCTTCCTACGATATCCACATGGATGTGCTCGAATCTTTCGGAAGGCAGCTGGAACGATCCGAGAGGTGATGTTGTATGCCTGGAAATTTTGTTGCGCTGGCAATCTATGCAGGATCTTGCCCAGGTTGCAACATCCGTTCTCATGGATGGCCAGACGAATCTTTCTCCCAGTAATTTCTGCGTCGCTCGTACTCCTGGATGAGATATCTGGTGAAACTGGTTGAACACAATTTTTCTGAAACTGGCTGGCACGAATGGTCGAAGCACACCTGCAGATGTATCGCAGTAGAGGTTGGAGTTCTGGAACTGCATGGGTTGAAGTTTAAGGCTCGTACTTTCAGGTCTGTTTAGCAAGTCCTGCAACTCTTCGTCTTCCTTCTGGTCTTCCGCCATTTTTTGGTAATCGACTGGAGATGGGGTGTCAATAGTTGAAATTCGACTTAGTGTGTCAGCAACTACGTTGGCTTCTCCTTTGATATGTTGTATGTTGGTTGTAAATTGGCTGATGAAATCCAGATGGCGGAGTTGTCGAGGACTAGCTTTTTCTGATTTTTGTTGAAATGCGAATATTAGAGGTTTGTGATCTGTGAAGACAACAAATTGGCGGGCTTCCAGCATGTGACGAAAATGCTTGATGGCTGCGTAAACTGCAAGCAACTCCCTGTCATAGGCACTATATTTTTTCTCTGCTTTTGTCAGCTTTCTTGAAAAATATGCAAGAGGTTGTTTACCGTTTTCTCCGGTCTGTTCCAAGACTCCTCCGATGGCCGAGTCTGAGGCGTCGACAGCTAGAGAGATAGTAGCAGAAGATGAAGGGTGGGCTAAAAGTGGATGGGTAGCCAGGTCATTCTTGCACTGCTGGAAAGCTTTTTCCGCTTCCTCAGTCCAGACTATTTGTCGCTTATCATTTTTCTTTGCGCCTTTCAAAAACTGGAACAACGGGGCTTGGGTTTCTGCAGCTCTGCTGATGAAACGGCGGTAGAAGTTATTCATGGCTAAAAATCTTCGCATTTCTTGAACAGTTGAGGGTTTGGGAAAATTGACGATTGCTGAAACTTTATCTTCCATTGGTTGGGTTCCTTTGGCGGTAATCGTGTATCCCAGAAAATTGACTTCTGGCTGACCAAAATTACACTTCGAAGGGTTGATGCGAATTCCGTGTTCTTGGAATCTCTGGAAGATCAGACGAAGATGGTGCATGTGCTCATTTTCATCTTTAGACGACACCAAAACGTCATCAATATAGGCGGTACAGAAGTCAAGGTCTTGTAAAATGGAGTGAATGAATCTTTGGAATGTTTGAGCTGCGTTGCACAATCCAAAACTCATGAACGGGAACTCGAAAAGACCGAAGGGTGTGATGACAGCTGTTTTTGGTATATCCTCTTCTCTCACAGGAATTTGATGGTAGGCACGGAAAAGGTCGATCGTTGAAAAGATGGTTTTTCCTTCAAGCTGGTGTGCTATGTCATGGATGTGAGGGATGGGATACCTGTCCGGCTTGGTGATGCTGTTAAGACGTCTGTAGTCTCCGCACGGTCTCCAGTCTCCGTCTTTCTTGGGAACCATGTGCAACGGCGAAGCCCAACTGCTTTTTGATGGTCTGCAGATTCCTTGATTAATCATATATTGAAATTCTTGCTTGGCAATGGCTAGTTTTTCGGGTGTAAGCCTTCTTGCTCTTGAAAACACTGGTGGTCCAGTAGTCTCTATGTGATGTTCCACTTGATGGTTGATCTTTACAGGATTAGACACTTTGGTGATTTCTGGAAACTCGGACAGCAGGTCTTTGTACTTGGAATCATGGGCAAGTAAAGAGATATTTCCGTATGACGAGGCTATCACTGGAGCAGAAACCTTTCTTCCGGTGCTTGTGTCGATAAGGCGGTTGTTCTTCATATCGACCAGCAAGCCGAAGTTTTTCAGGAAATCAGCTCCAAGGATTGGGTGGGATACGGCTGCTATCACGAACGGCCAAGGTAGTGATCTTCGGAGGTTGAGGTCCACTGTTAGGAGCTTCTCACCAAAAGTAGGAATGGACGTACCGTTGGCGGCGAACAACTTCATTTTCCCAGGTGGTCTGTTTCTTTCTTGAGAGGTTTGAGGTGGAACAATTGAGATTTCGGCACCTGTGTCTATCAGGAAACGCAATCCAGTTGATTTGTCGACCAGGAATAGTCTTTTGGGTTGGCCGTGGTCGCTTGTGGCCTCAAGCGACGGCCCTGTTAGTTTTCCGGAACAAATTGGCAGGGCTTGTCGCAATTTCTTGCCTTGCTTCCAAATTTTTGGTGGTACCAGCATACTCCTGAACTGGGATCGAATCTGCTTCGGGAGCTGGATCTGGTTCTGAAATACCTTCCTCGAGAAGAACTTCTGGATGGTCTTCTCCATCGCGGCCTGGAATGCTGGAGATCTTGAACCATCCTGGACAGTTCAGCAACTTGCTTCTGAAGGTCTTGGCAATCGTTGCATGGGTTTCTTGCATGGCCGACGAGATGGATGGCAGGGGAATCAGTCACTTCCAGGATCCTGTCGGCCATAGTCGCCATGGCATCCAACTTCTCGGTGCTTGCGGCCAGGATTTGCTGTACGGCTGTTGGTAGCCGCTGGAGCCACAGGTTCTTGAGGAGGTCTTCAGGTACTGTAGGGGAGAGGTCACGCATCTTCCGCAGAAGCTGGCTTGGCTTTCCATCTCCTAATTGCAGTTCTTGTAGAAGCATCTTGATCCGGTGAGCCTCGGAGTCAGCATACTGCTCAACCAATCGTTTTTTCAGGGTTTCATACTTTTTGGTGTCTGGTGGATTGATGATGATGTCACTCACTTGAGCGATGACGTCAGTCTCGATCGCGGAAACCACGTGATGGTACTTGGTCTCATCTTGAGTGATCCCGGCGATGATGAAATGGCTTTCTATCTGGGCGAAGTACAGTGTGGGATTCTGCTTCCAGAAAGGTGGAGCCTTGAATGCTACGCGGGACACTGCTGGTTGGAGGTCAGTAGGCGCAGCACCTTCAACACCAGGGAGAGATTTTGATGCGTCATCTTCGATTTGGGTACCGTTCACCTGCTCATTATCACTGGACATGTCGGTGGGAAGGACAGAGACAGTTCAGCTATGTAGAAGGTCAGGTTAGTTCGTTGAGTACGGGGTCACCACTTGTGACGGGCAGGCGAAAGGTGTTTACTATTTTAGAATGAACTGGAGCATAATTAAAATAACTTAGTTTAATTAAACATATTTACAGTATTTACAAAGACACGTTAAGGACTAATTATTGCAGGAACAGAGCAACGAGATTGAGAGCAGCGTCTCAGCATCTGAATTCAGAGGACTTTGCCGGGGCTTTATATAAGCCGGAACATTTGCATAAATTGTAAGAATGCATTGAAATGATACAAGTCGATGGTGGTTCATGCGACCTTGCACAAGCTCTTCTTTGAAACGCAGCGCAATGGTGGTGCAGTGACGATTGTCTTAGTGCAGCCACAACTTGAATGCATTTCTGTAAAAAATATTAAGGGGTTTCTGTTCATAATTTTAAAAATAATTAATGTAATTATTTAAAAAATATTTTAAAGACCCCAATAGTGTATGCATTTTGCTTGGGTTGTTATAATGACTATTCAGTAAAAATTTCGTTTCATTATCTTGAATAACTATACCATCCTAAATATGTGCAACTCATTTTACATTATGGCACCTACACTTTGCACGCCTTAACTCCCCTAATGATGCTTTCAAACTAACCAAATTTTGTATTAAAATGTCATAGATTTGAAATATGGATATCGAAAGGGGTGTTGCTATCGAAAAATTTTAAGTTGGTAATATTTTTGATATGAAGACGGTCCCTTATGCATTTTTTTTTTTTTTTGCAATTAACTCGGAATGTTATTTCAAAAAGGTACGATTCTATCGGTTGACTAACGGCCGAAATAATCATAGTGGGTACCTTTTTTTGTCCACAGTACTGTAGGTTACAAACCTGAACTTAACGGGATGTTTGTGAAACTTAATAGTGGGAAATGGATAAGGATATTTCAGACAATCAATTTTAGATATGAATCTTTTATCAAGAGAATTATCCAGTTAAGCTTTTTTAACCCTTTCAGTCCCAAAAGTTTACTACACTACAGAAACATCTGATATTCACAAAATAAGTTTATTTTAGGTCAAATATAAGATTTCCACAAGAAAAATAAATTCATTTACATTTTTATATGGTTTTTGAAATAATGCCAAAATGTTTTAACTGTGGAAAACAACAAAATAAAAATATATATATTACCTAAAAACCCTTTCGGTTATATATTTTAAGGTCTCTGACCATATTATTAAAAAAAAATTTAATAATTATTTTAACCGAAACAGTTTAAATTGTGTTTTAAATCTGAGGAACTGAAGTGAACTTTTCAAAAATCAGGTGAAGTGCTTGTTTGCTATTTTCTGAATAAAAAAAAAATAGTAGTTCTGATTTCTATTGGGATTAATTAAAAATATTGTCGAATAAAACAGAGTATGAAGAATCGAATAATGTGTGTTTGGATGTCATAAGGGGGGCATAAACATTTAGAAAAAAAATATTGAAAGTGATGATGCCAAATGGCCAAATGGCATCACTGGGACTGAAAGGGTTAAACAAATATTTTACATATATATCATTGTTAGAATATTCTTTCAGTAGTAAATCTTAACATCTGAACCCTAAGCTTTTTTTTTTAAAGTTATTGGCAGCTTTATTAACAACTGAGAGATAATCAAATTGTTTTTTTAATTTTACTGGGATTAGGTTTTAAATTATCGTCGCACTAGAGCTACGAGGGCTTTTGGCGACGGGCGTCGTATTGTAGAACCACGGTCAGGTGACGCAACCGTTAAGGGCGACATCGTTCGCAATTTTACTGAGAGTTGGTGCATCTAAATAAAAACCATTGTTATTAATACTGTAAAAGTGTTAGTAGTTTAATTTTCCAATAATTTGTATAGTCTATTCACTAAACCTTTATATAGGTGTATTGTACAGGGTGGAGGCAAATAAAAGTGGCCCCATCGTGGAGATAAGAGTATGACAGAAATGTTGCAAAGCCAAAAACAGGTTTGCTAACTGAAGCTATTGATCGCTTGAATATTCAACACGAACGCTTGGCGACTTATTTGCCGGCAACTACGGTATGGTTTGAGAAGCTACTTGAAATGAAATACAAACAAGGTTTTGTAGAGCTGATAAAAAAAAGTTCCCACTAGTGATTATTTTGGTCGTTATTTATCCTAGAGAATCCGACCTTTTTGTTTTTGTTAATACAAAACATTCTAAATTAATTGCAAGACCCAAAATCTAGTGTTCAGAGCCGTTTCGGAATGTTTTTGGATTTGTTGACAGCAGATCCTGTATAACGCTATTTCGTAACTATACGTTGCATAGCACTCTTTTTAGGCTATTTTACACCTTTAATAAATTCTTTAGCAAACAACTGGTCATATTTTCCCCACGAATTCGTTGTAATAAAATGTTCTACAATGGACAGTCTCTGCTGTACTGTGAGTTTCATCTTCACCTGTGAATTGATCAACTTACACTCACACAAAGTCACAACTCACAAATCTGAACTGGCCAATAGTCCATGAGTAGCTCAAATGCGATGCTAGTCCAATCCAACCAATGCAAAAACAGGCTTGTCAAGTGAAACAATTGCACCCTTGAATAATCTTTTATTTCCACTTGAAAGCTTTCAGGCGGCTTCAAGAGTTTTTCTTGCCAAGCATTTCAACGTATTTCTATATATAGGGGCCACTTTTATTTGCCTCACCCTGTATTTGTGAGCCAGTTTTGAAAAGCAAAGGTCAAGATTTTTACATGCAGATTATAATATTTTAAGATCTATCTTTTCTGCTTCTAAACTTTGTGCTATAACCCAAGTACTCGTGTCACGTCAAATATGACGTGAAAATAAGGTCACATTTTTATGACTGACGTCAACAAGTAAAAAATCACGAAAAAAATGACGTCAAGTTTCCGTCAGTTCAGTTGACGTCTTTTAATGACGCCATTTTTGACGTCATTTTTTTGTCAGCCAAATGACGTGATACAAAAAACGTCAATTAGTTGGTCGCAAAATGACCAAACTGACTAAAGGAACGTCATATATCACGTCGACTAGGCGTCATCCAAACTAACTTCTACTTCCATCTCGTTTTGCGCGGGAGTTTCCGAGAGAGACGCTAGCGTTTCTGCCAAGGTCGCCGCCATTTCTGTTGTCTTGACTTGACTCTTGCCTTATGGCTTTGCTATGCTACCGTCTACATGCTAAGCGTGTGGGGCGTGGGTGAAACTAATTTGTACCGGCATCTTGACCAAAGTAAGTTTTTATTGTTTTTAAATTGTTTTCATTAATTGTTTACGTACTATTTTGTTAAAAAAACTCAGAGTATTTTATCGCTAGTATTATGTTTCCTTGTGCTTTTTATGGGATGAGGGCGTAAACAAATTATCATGTATACATACAGAATGCTAAAATCCGTTTATCCGAGATATTAGTAATCTGTTTTATACTTAAACACTTTGTGCAACAATCGACTGAAAACAAATATTTATGTCGTTTATGTCTCGTATTGATGAACCTTTTATTGCATTTTGAAGTTATTTTGTTTTATTAGTTTTTTACATAGTAAGTGGATAGGTGCACAATGTATATATCTAAAGAAATTATGGTAAAATCCTAGTCGGTGGCCCGACGACAAATTGCAAAATGTGGTGAGTTTTTAAAGAACGATAAATAATTTTCAGGCAACCATGCAATATATTAAATTTTAATACTTTCTACTTCAATCGATATTGTATGTGCTCTGATTTGATAGTAAACTTTCAGAACCTTAGACACAGATAAATTTTGATAAGAGAGAATAAAGATATATCGGTGTCTCTGTGTTAATGCATATATTTATAGATGCCTCTAAGATGTGCACTAGTTCCACTCGGGTAAAAGGTTGACAATTCAATTAGGTTATCAGGTACCACATGATGCTGTGTTGAAAGGGCATTTGCAAATTAAATTGTCTTGGTATAACTTTTTGACAGTGTGCAATTTTAATTAAGCTAACTTGATCAAAGGCATTGGTCAAAACTATCAATTATTTTCGAGACTATTGCATTGTTATTGTATCCTCCTTTTACATGAAAACAACAAAACAAATGTATCTTCAATAATATAATGTAGGCAATGACGCAATCTGTAATTGATGGGCGATACAACTACGAACCCCAAATAATGGAACATTTTGTTTACTTGCATTTACCGAATTATACTTATCCCTCCCTCCCCCCCTGCACTTTTTTTTGCTGTGTTCTAAATTTTTTTTTTCTTTTTAACATAGCTCAATGTGACCCGATGTAGGCTGTTGAAGCGGACATGTGCGGAATTAAAGTTTCCTTCAAGCACAGATGAGATGTAAGTGCAGCCATAAAATTCAGTATTGGGCTTTATTTGATTTGACATGCAATTAATTAATATTAATTTGACATGCAATTAATGTAGTAGATTAATAACCATTTTAAATTAAAATAAGATAATTATTTTTTTTCATATTTGTGTTAATTTTTTTTTCATATTACATTATTTTAAGTTTTTGAGATTTTAAAATGCCCATATTACTAATTTTGTTAAATGTTTAAGTGGAAAAGGGAAAAAAATTGAAATATAAATTGAGAAAGCTGTATACCTTAAAACGCTAAATTTCATCAAATTTTAATTTTTTTAACAACCTTATTTCTCTATGTATAACACTTGTTTTCTTACAAGCATTTATTGGCAAAGATATTTTCAAATTCCTATAAATACGAATATATTTTTCTTTTATAATGTAATAAAATCATTTACTTTAAGTTAAAATTTTTTCTTTTAAACAACGGTCAATACTGTTATTCATATTGTAATGTCATTCTACTATATAGTGTAAATGTTAAGTTATAAACCATTTTTATATCTTATTTTACTAATATCTTATTGTAAATTGAGTTTTTCATTCAGTTTCAATTTAAAAAAGTTTAATTCTTCTTAGAGTTTCAATGTGTTAAATAATTTTTTTCAAAAATTAATAGATACTTCATGACTTTTTGAGATTGTTAAAGTAAAATAAAAGTCTATTATTTTTGTTGGCCGTTTTTGATGGAAAAGTTTAAAAAATGCTTTAATGCAATTTGTCTTTTTTAATACTAAATAATTAGGGTATTCCAAGATGAATTAAAAGATTAACATTTTTTTTTAAAGTTAAAAAGTTGTCCTTTTTTATAAAAGAAACAATGTAAAGTGTGAACAATGAAATCAAATGTGTATTAGACATTATTTTTGTTTCTTTTGTGTCTCTTATTAGAAGTTAATATGTTTAATATCAATTTAATTTAGATATATCATATAATGTGAAACATAATTAAGTGAACCATAAAGCAATTACCTTAAACATTTTCAATTCCTTGAATATTTGTTGTAGTTATGTCAGTTAAATAGTAAATTTTGCAAACAAAATAAAAGTCTGTTATTTTAATTTATTTATGTAATCTTTACTTTGTGGTGATGAAAATATACCTTTCTATTTTTAAAACTAAAAATAATTACAACCCTTTCATTTTCGATTTTTTTATATATAATATATATTATATAGATGGACAAGGTTATTATGTTTTAAATACAATTTAAACTTTTGATGTTGGGAATGTATATTTACAGCTTATATAATATATTTAAATTTTTTTTCTGTTTCTCCTTGACAGCATGCTTACTTGTCGAAGCGAATTCCAGCAGTGCACTGACATATACCCCCGATCAGGAAAAGAAGACAGCCCAAATTAACACAGAGAAAAAAGTCGAGGACGAGAGGAACCATGCTGGATGGTCAAACTGGTCAGAAGCAAGAGGTTTGGCCACAGGGCACGAAAAGAAGTAAGTATACTTGTGCAAATTAGATTTTCATTCATTTACTTTTTTAGGATTTGTTTTTAGGATTAAAACCACCATTAAAACCACCATTTTTAAAAAATTAGGCGGGGGGGGGGGAATAAAATGACAAGCCATCCCTTTAAGTACTTCAATCTGTGTTTCAGAGTTTTTTGATAAATTTGTTTTTAAAAAAATTCTTTAGTTAGGAAACTAGCTTCCAAATCTAATGAACATCCAGGACATTACGAAAACTTCAGGCGTCTTCTAGAATTTCAAACTAAGAATATAAATAAAGTCCATTTGATAAGAAGGGCGGGTCTGGAAAAAAATTAGCACCCTCTGCGATTTCTTTGTCTTGGTACACTTCCTAATATTAGATGCATTTTTATTCTATTTTTGCTCCATTAATTTCAATATTGATTGAAAACTATTTTTTTGAATGTAAAATGTGTTTTCTGTGTCACCATTTTGGTAATAACACTATTATACAAGATTCCATTAGAAAAAAAAGTTGTTCATGTTTTGTTTTTTAAATTATGAGAAAAACCATTTCCAAACATAATGTCTAATCAGTACAAATGTCTTTTGTTTTTATTGACCATTTTTGATGGGAAAGCTTAAAAAATGCTTTAAATGTAATAATTGTTTTTTTTTAAAAATAAGGTGAGGAAAGTTAGTAATTGTTTTTTGACTAAAAATCTGTGTTTTCTTTTATTCTAAATGGCAAATAAAATAACCAGACTCAATAATTTTGTTTGACAACCAAAGTGGTAAGATTTGTGTAATCTATACTTTGTAGTGATGATGAAAATAAACCTTTCCATTTTTTAAACTTAAATTCAAAATTATTGAATCTTTACATGCAGGGGTCTGTCCAGGAAATTTTTACAGGGTCCCTTTTTTGTGAATTTTTTTTTTAGAATTTTGAACATTTCCAATTTTGTGAAAAATTTTTTTTAATCTAGGGTAAATTTGTGAAATTAAGAACAAAAGCTCTCGTTCAAACAAGAACCTTTAAAATACAAAAAGAATTTGATTTTTTTATTTTATCATTTTTGCTTTACCTATAAAAAATTTGCATTATTTTGAAGGTTTTAATTTAAACAGGACAGGGACTCCTTGGTAGACAAATCAGTTTTTCAAATGCCAATATTTTTATTATAGTATTTAAATTATCTGAATGCAAAATTTCCACAATATTAGAGTGCACATTTACTTTAAAAAAGTTGGGTTAAATAAAATACAAATGAAACATTTACAACTTTTATCCTTCTGGCACATTCTTAGATTTAAAAAATATCATAATGCTAAGAACATGTTCATCGTATCGGGCCATTCAAACGTTTCTCAAAAAAATGTCTATCTAAGTGTCTTGTTGTTTCAATGTTCTTCTTAATTCAGTACAAATTGAGGTCATTCGGGGAAAAAGCCTCTCAAAGAGCTATACTTGTAGGTATAATAGTTGCCAAGTTAGTAATTCAAGCAAATTCGGGATATAATAAAATTTGCTCAATGTGATGTTTCTACTTGGAATTTTTCTTTTGTTTAGGGTAGGCAGTTTGTGGAAAAATCGTTTTCACTTTAGTTTTAATTTTGTGGGGGAGGGGTCCCTTTTCCCCTTTTGAATTTTGTGAGGAAAGGGTCCGTTTTGCAGAATTGAATTTTGTGAAGGGTCCGGAAAACGGAACCAATTTTCTTCTAGGACAGACCCCTGACATGGAAATGTAAAAATTATTTTAAAAAAAAAAATCCTGAATTAATTATATTTCTTTAACTTCGAAAATTAATTTTTATTAAGATGGACCAAGGTTATATTAGGTTTTTTTTTAATTAAATTTTTGAATGTGGGGGAATGTGATATTTACAGTTTTTATATTATTTGATTTTTTTTTTCATGTCTCCTACTCTTACTCGCTTAGATACTTGTTTTAAATCAAAGACCTATTTGCCACAGGGCAACAAAGAGTACTAAGTAAGTACTTGGTTTTAAAAAAAGTTCTTCATCTGCATTTTTTTTTAAGATGTTTTTTTTTAAAAAATAATTTTAACTAAAAAACATTGAACAAATTAACTTGAAAAAACATTGTTATAATTTATTAAAAAGGTACGATTCCAATTTTTCCTCTTTTTAAATTGGAATCATACCTCTCTTTCAGTCATCAATTTAAGGACCCCTGTATTTTTACCATTTCATTCTGGATGACTTAATGGAATCTATTTCTTAAATTTTTTGAATAAAAATTAAATAGTTGGAACTGGAAAAGGGGTTACTATAAATTCCAAATAAATTGCTTTGAAAGTTTAACTATAGTAAAAGAGGGTTATTTTGAAAATATATTCAGTAGTTTTTTACTCATTATTATCAAAAATTGGAATTTTGTAGTTGGTTTTTGTATATGGAGGAGTTTAAAATTGATGAAATTATTTAATATCTACAGCAGTTGGAGTTAAATTTTTTTTTGGTTTCATATAAATATATAATTTGTAAAAAATATGTGTATATTTCTATTATAATATATATATATATATATATATATATATATATATTATAGTATATATATATATATATATATATATATATATATATTATATATATTATTATATATATATATTATTGTTATATATATGTTTATATATATATATAATATATATATTTAGGATGAAATAAATCATGGTTAGAGGGTTTAAGTTTTTTTGCAAGATAAAACTTGGTTTCGTTAAAATTAATTTACTTTTTAATCGACATATAATGTAACTTAACTATCTTGTAAAATGAAGTGTAATTGTTATAATATCTCATTGTTTAAAATTAGTTTTTTCATTCACTTTTCTTTTTGCAATTTTTTTTTATTATATGGACAACAAAAAGTCAGTTCAAATTTAAAAAAAAAAAGTGGAAATTCTAAGAGTTGTAATGTGTAATGATTTATTTCTATTACTTGATACTTGACTTTTTTAACTTAGTTAAAAAGAAGTAAGTAAAAATGTGTTTCATTTTTTGTTGAATTTTTGTTTAAATAGAAATGTTATTTAAAAGATGCTTCAAAATGCAATGTTTTTTTTATTATAAAAAGTTGTTACCTTTTTTTGTAAATGAAACAATTATGTGGTTTGTGAACAATTAAATCATTTTATTGCATTAGATTTTCACCTCCTCATTTAAGTTAGTATAAATATTAAATATCAAACCTTTTAATTATCAGATCTAAAGAGAAATCTTTAATTAAATTTGGATCAATTTTTTAAAACAGAGTACCCTTTGAACTCCCCCCAAGCTCTGTTATATTCCCTGATGCCATTTGTTTAGGGAGTTACTTGTATGAGAGTGGATTTTCCAAACTCCTGTGTAAAATAAACCATATAAGCAGAATAAGTGTTTAAAAAAACGAAATTATAAGAGTTGAAAAATTAAGTTCCCACATTACTCCTAATGGTTGATATTTTAATCACAGGCAAAGAACAATTTTTTCCGCACTAAAGACTATAAAAGTATATATTTTATGATGATTAATTTTTTTGTTGAGTTTGCAACTTGCTATTTATATTTGCATGGTTGTAGACCTATTAGGTAATAAAAATAACAATAAAAAAAAAAAACTGTAAATTAAATACCAATTTTTATTTTTTATTTCTCCTTTCATTGTAAAAAAAAGCATGTTACAAATAAGCAAATATCTAAACCATTAAAATACGAAGTTTTTTCTCAGGAATTTTATTAAAAAAAACCTTTGAGCACTTTTAGAAGAGTAAATATTATACGTTTATTAAAATATTTGGGTAAGTGGTTTACACCAATATTTCTCAAAATGTCAAGTGGTACGAGGGTGTGCAAAAGGTTGTTGGGAACCCTGATCTTAAAAACATTAAAAATGAACCATAATTCAAATAACCTTGCACATTTTCTTGGTTCAATTCCTTGAATTTAATGCCAGCTAAGCAGTTAAATAGTAGTCTTAATTTTTTTTTGTGTAATCTATACTTTGAGGTGATAAAAATAAACTTTTTCATTTTTAAAATTTAAAGGCAAAGTTATTGAATCTTTTTATGGAAATATTTTAAAGAAACTGTAAAATTATAATCCTTTAAATGTTTGATTATACATATATTTTAGATGGACAAGGCTGTTATATTAAAAAAAATATATGCTGGGAATATATATTTGCATCTATAATATATTTACATATTTTTCTTTTTCAGTTTCTCCTTGAAAGTCTGGTTATGGAAGCAAATATGTAATTCTTCAATTGTTTATTTTGTTGATTATTGTTTTTTTTTCTAATAAAAATGTTTTGATTCCAAATGAATTTGTATTTATTTAAAATATCAAGATTTAAATTTGCCAACCTGTAGTTCTGAATGTTCCGGTGACACCTAAATAATTAGGTAAGTTTATATAACTACTTAGGCTCTATAATAATAGTATCCAAAATATTTATTCTGAAGTAAAAAACGAATATCATTTAAATTCTTAATTATGTACTAAATAGTTTTTGAATTTCAGTTTTCTTTTCTCATCTTATTTCTATGCAATTTCAATCATGGTGTAAAATACAAATTTGTTTAAAATATTATGGAATATTTTGAAGTTATGAAGAATATCTTTTTCAAAATAAGTAGTAAAAGATTTTAATTAATGACTTATGAATAGTATGTTATCAGTCATTAATTTAGAAATTCTTTTTAAGGACAATATATTTTGAAAATGATATATCTCTGTAATTCAAAATATTGTATAATATTTTGAACAAATTTTTGTTTTACACCATGACTGAAATTACATAGAAATAAAAAATCACGTGAAAATCGCGCCATATAGTCACGTGAGGTTAATGTCATTTGATCACGTGAAAATAGCGTTATGTGATCCCGTAAAATTAACGTCATTTGATCACGTGAAAAGCGCGACATTTGGTCACGTAAAATTAACGTCAATTGATCACGTGAAAATCGTGTCGTATTGTCACGTGAAATTCACGTCCACTTTTCCCGTGAAATTCACGTTATTTGTTAACGAAAAGTTCACGTCATATGGTCACAAAAGAGTCATTTATTCACGTCACATTAACGTCATTATTTGACGTCGAATATCACGTCTTCAAAATGGACATTGTCACCAAAAAAATGACGTCAATTTAGGGGCATTTTATGACCAAAAAATCACGTCATATTCGACGTCACACGAGTACTTGGGAACTTCAATTTCCGAGCCCTGTGTGTGTGTATCCTTGATAATATTCAAATCATCTCTGACAACATGTCCAAAACCCTTACCCACAAAAGAATTAAAATCATCAGTTGCATAAGCAATCCTGCTTACTGATTTTATTTAGGCTTTGGCTGTAGTGATTTTGCAAATCAGGCTTCAATGTCTTCTTTTTAACCCTTTCAGTCCCAGTGATGCCATTTGGCATCATCACTTTCAATATTTTTTTCAAAATGTTTATGTCGCGCTATGACATCCAAACACACACCATTCGATTCTACACACTTTGTTCCATCACACAATATTTTACATTTGTCTCAATAGAAGTCAGAACTACTTTTTTTTTTATTTAGAAAATAGTCAGCAAGCAATTCTCCTGATTTTTGATAAGTTCACTTCAGTTCCACAGATTTAAAACACAATTTTAACTATTTCGGTTAAAATAATTACTTAATTTTTTTCAATAATATGGTCAGATATCTTGAAATATATAACTCGAAGTGTTTTTAGGTAATATATATTTTTTTTATTTTGTTGTTTTCCACATTTAAAAAATTTCGGCATTGTTTAAAAAACCATATAAATTTTTTTAATGATTTTCTTTTCTAATGGAATTCGCATATTTGACCTAAAATAAGCTTATTTTGTGAATATCAGATGTTTCTGTAGTATAGTAAATTTTTGGGACTGAAAGGGTTAAAGGAAGTGTGGGAGTATTCAATCCCCCCCTGTATTTAATAAGATCAAGAATGAGATATATTTAGTTATAGCAGGGCTGCCAGCGGCAGCTTAAAAGGCTACTAAAGCGACTATTTTAGTGTCTAGGCGACTATGACTACTATTTAAGTTCAAAAAGGGCCCAAAACGACTATTTTAAGCAAAACCTTCAACTATTTTCGGTCTTGGGCAACTTTTTTAGTTATATAATTTTCACATAGATGGCGCCACGATGATACTACCGATGCACACAACGTGAAGTGCCTTTAGTTTTTGCTTGGTTCTCCATCTCAAATCCAACAGCACAAAACAAAAGCAAAACCATGTGTTTTTGAAATTGCAATTATGATTTTATTTTAGAAGCTTATGTAAAGTTCATGGAAACTGAAACTTTGATTTTGTATGCTTTGTTGAAGAATTTTTTTTTTAAACTGCATTTGAATAGGATTTACATCTGTCTGTTATTAATTTGCCTTGTTTTGAAATTTTAATTTTTTTATTCAGTAAAGTTGGCGATAAGGCATAATACTGCATGCTAGCAATACATACCATAACTTGATTAAAATTTAACTGCTATCAAATTAATCCAGAAATAAATGCTAATTGAAAATTTTAAATTAGGGTAAGGTGGGGTAAGTGGGCCATTGGGGCAAGTGGGCCACCCCCCTGGCATTTCCCGAATTATGGACGCAAAAAAAAATCTGTTTCAATATTTTACGTATTTACCCCAATAGATGTAGGAAACATTATGGCATCATTTTCATTCAAGTATGTAACAAGGTACAATCCTTTTTGTGAAATTTTTTTTAATTGCATCTTTTCGTAATTCACGCCATCATACTATTTTTTTTATTTATTTCCAAACGATTCGTGATACAAAACAAAATGTTATATATTTTAAAAGTGTATAAAACATAGTATCTTTTTGTAGTGTCATGTACTTGTGATGTTGATAAGGTTAAAAGAAAATTGGGGTGGCCCAGTTGCCCCACGTTTGGGGTAAGTGGGCCACCAAAATGGCGGGGTAAGTGGGCCAGGGGTGGCCCACTTTCCCAACTCTAATATACTTAAAAAAAAAGTCATATTCACTGATTCATAGGGTTAGTCATATTCACAATTCATAGTCCTATTCATTGACATAGGCCAGTTTAAAATCTGTAGCCCTAACATCTTTTTTACACTACATGCAAAAATGACAAGATGAAAATTAACGAATTTTTTCTTGTAGCAAGCTTGCATGCCAGAAAAAGTTGCTATGGGGGAACTATTAAAGATACATCATTACTTTTTTTTTCAAACACTCAAAAAATCATGCAGATTATTCCACTTGCCCCATCATATCTCTACCATTTATATGTAAAAATATATTAGGGGGGTGGCCCACTTACCCCACCTTGCGGGGCAAGTGGGCCACTCGGATGACCAAAAAGAAAAACATTTTTAAATTTATTTTTTTCCAATTTGTGTTAAGGTTGTCATGGGTACAGTAATAACATATGAGAGAATGGACCACAAAAAAAATAAGTTGTTAAGCCGATTATATCCAGTGGTATGAGGGTCTAAAGTCGAATTATGCCAAAAAGGTGGCCCACTTACCCCACCTTACCCTACTAAAGTAATAGGGAGAAACGTGTTGCCAACATGCTATGTCTAGTTTTAAGTAACTTTTTTACTGAAAAATTATATTGTTGCCAAATTAAGTTTTTGTTTAAAGTTTTTTTTTTAATTTTTAATAAAATACATATGTATTGAAGATATTTAAGAAATTAATTGAAGATATTTAAGTTAAAAAATATATTGTTGAGTTAACACCTTTGGCATATGGAACAGTCACCGAATAGCACATTAAATATTTATTGGCATTTGCATAAATTACATTTATACATAAAAGTAAAAATGAAAGAAAAAAAAAGAAATGGATAGCAATAATTCATTGTTTCAAGGCAAAATTGAATGCATATAAGAAATCACTATTATAAGAACTAGAAAAAAATACAGATTGAAGGAATCAATAACTGAATATAATGGTACAAAATACTTAATTGAAAACAGAAAAAATATTTTCCCCCAGAAGATTGAGTAAAAGGTTGAATAAAAAAAATCTAATGTTATACACAAGTGCATAAATTCCTCTGTAAGACACATATCACATTTTTTATACACATAGTTCTTACATTCTACAAAATTAAACTCAAGCCTTTCATTTACCACTCAATCATATTTCATTACAATTCATAAATACCCTTTTCTTTCCCTATATACATACATTAATGGAACTCAACTTCGAACATGGAATATACAAATAAGTTAAATTCTAAGTTGCATTATAAATAATGTTGCACTTTTTTGCCACTATGAAATGATACTCATGATAAGTGTGTAAAATTTCATTATAAATTGGACTGATTGTTTTGAATAGTTATCTCAATCCAGAAGAGAAAGATCTTTTGTTAGAGTACTATTTAGAGCTCAACAGGTTGTGTTGGTTGGATTAATGTTGCACTATAGCTGCACAAAGATATCTGCAACATGTAATTCTTTAATAGAGGTTAAATCTGACAAGGTCTGAGCAACAGTTCAAGGTTATGAGTATTGTATCCATGAGAATAAAACTTTAAAATCTTATTGGTCTTTAAAGAAATACGAAGGGAAAGTGTGCCATAAGATTAATCAACATAAAAATCTCTTGAAATATAAAGACCATATTAGTAAATGCATTATTTACTTTATAAATAAAATACTAAATACATCAATTTTACAATAAAATTTGGATATGTATACTAGTCTAAGGTTTCACGAAGGAGAAAATACAAATAGTCCAATTGTGCTTAAATCTCAAAGAAAATGTCAGTTATTTGACTATTTTCTAAACAAAGTGACACACATTCAAATCACTCCTGTGATTTTCACAATTGAAGTACTATAAAGTATATATTTTTTTTCATTTGATTGATCACCAACACTAGTTTTAAATTTCAAAGATAATTTCATCAAGTTCTTTTGTTTTTGTGAAAATATTGAAATTAGATTTTCACACTGGATTTAGAAAAATGTAAACAATATAGATTTTCAATTTACATAAAGGGTAGAAAAAATGTGAAAATATTCTTTTATACTCAACATTTTAGACTTCCATGTGTATAAAGAAATACACTATAGCAGATAATAGGTTCAAAAATAAATAAGTCTTCACAAATAACGAATTTGCAAGATTTTAAACTTTTAAATTTATATTAACATATTTGAATTTCTTTAAGTTCATTCTTTTATCATGAAGAATTACATAATGAAATTTCCCTTGTAATGTACAATTAAAATATATACAGAATGTATAAAAATACGATATAAACCTTAAAATGTTAAACAAAACTTGATAAAAAAATTACTATAAGCAAACAACTGGGTTATTGCAATATACAATGACATTACACATTTGAAGTAATGAAATGTAAATTTTATCATTGAATTGAGTTTCCAATTTATACAAACATTTTTGTTTTTACAAATGAATGAAATGCTTTTCAAAATAAACTCATTTACAGCTTTATAAAACAAAAGTTATACATACAACAGCCATTTTAAATGTGTATATACAAATTACATTAAACAAATATCTCCTAAGAAGCACCAACACTGGAATAATTGGAAATAAAAACATCTAAAATAAAGACTAACATTTAATGTGCAACATCATCAGGGAGATCAGAAACTGAACTCGGACGACCAGCTCGAGAAGAGTTTGTCACTGACCACCGCCTTGACTTATCACTATCTTTGTTCAAGGAAAGATTTTCTCTGGCTGGTAAAGTTGTAGGAGCATTGGCTGGATCCAAATTGCTATCAGAGTTGATAGGAGACTGATTATTTCCATTAGTACTACTTATTCCAGGTTCTGTTTTAGATTTTGGGCGTAAAGTGTTTTTGAAACCTTCAAAGAAGTTTTTCTTGCTTTTAGGAGGGCTTTGCTGAGCTAAGTTTGAGCGTTTTTCAATTGGCAAGGAATTTTTACGGTGTCTATCTGTTGAACCTTCAATCATGGTACCCATCTTTTCACCTTGTTTTGCTACTACAGTGTCCTTTGCAAGACCAGATGGTACAGTTAAGCTCTGTAATTGAGATTCCAGAGGTTTATCAGGAACTGCAGCTTTTGATAGGTGCACTCCAGATGCTACAGCAGCACTTTTCACTTCTCCTGCATCAGAACAGCTCTTTTTACCAGGATAACGCAAAGACTTTGAGGTCAATGAAGGTCCAGGTCCCGAACTAGGCAACTTTCCTGACTTATGTGCTGCTGCTGGATGCGAAAGGGTTTTTCTTAAGGAAGGATTCCACAAAGAGCCTAGTTCAGGAGCAGAGCTAAAAAGATAAAATTAAAAATTTATTATATATAAATTGAACAAGGCATATAGAACAATAAAATGATAGGGTAAGAATAAAAAATTCTATTGAAATCATCTAATCCTTAGCAATAACCTTCTTAAAGTTTATTAGAAACAATGAATGAGTAGAGAAAAGTAAGAATTTTTAAAAATTAATATTAAATTTTTTTATAAAATATTTACTAAGATAGTAAGAGTTCAATAAAAGAAATTTAAATTCATTTGGCATTATATATATGCTTTACTTTTAAGATCGCTTATTACTTATAATAAATAGAAAAAAAAATTCAAAACCTAGGGCATATTCAAAAAGAGATAAATGTAAGCACTAAGCATGTTTTCACTGTACGAAATCTTAATTTTTAATTTTAAAAAAATGCAATTATATTTTTGTAGTAGCGAGAGATTTTAAAGATGGTGGTAAAGTAGGTTCATGGAACACATTTCGCAAAAAATATTGTAAAAATTCCTACTATGACCAAAAGTATTTCCTGGGAAAAATTTGTTACTTTACAAAAAAAAAGAAAAAATAGTTATGTAGCATAGAATTGTTAGAATGTATACTTAAAATAAATTTCACTATCAATCTAAGATTATATATCAGTGCAATACTTGTTTTTAAAGACATTCAATTCCCATACATCAATTGAAATTTTCAACAAACAAAAATTTATAAATCTCCGAGTTTGTTTTGGTAGCATTAGCAATTTTTGTTATAAGCTAATGAATAAATTCTGCGATTCAAAAAACTTAAATAAGCTTTTTTCGGTTAATGAAAAAAAAATTAATTAAAAAATATCTTTTATAAAAAAGGCATACTATAAGCTTAATGTAAATAATAAGATTTTTATGTTAAGGTTTCAAATGAGTAAAACGAAACATGAAGCTTTGCAGATGAGATAGCTAAGCAAGGGGGAAAAACCATACCTTTTAATTTTGACAGCTAAGCTTTAAGTTTCCTATGCTACAAAACACCTCAATGTACAGTGTAAAACAATAATTCCTTGAAGTCTACAAAAGCTCAGGATAAAAAACTTAATTACAGAATGCTTAGAAAACTTTCAAGAGGTTTTTAGATTGTTGGGCAATGAAGAAGAGCAACAGCGTTTCATCCATATGCAGAAAAAATATGAAATGGAACATTAATTCTGCTCATTTAAAAATTATGACATTTATAATAATCTAGAAACTAATAGTTAAAGAAATGTAATATTAAACAGCAGTAAAAATGCTACCTTTTACTGCCTAATTTTTAATATTATCAAGGAAAAACATGTTCGGCTATGGTTCATTCACATGCTATAACCAATATCTTCAAAGTATGGAAGCACTAGGTTTTACTTAATGTTTAAAACTTATTTTCTTTACAAAAAATTTATACAGGTTTTTTTGCAAATAATGTTTAACTGATTGCAAAAATTTTGTTTTATTTATAAAAGTGTTTATTTTCAGATATTTTGTTTATAGATAATAAAAATTGAGACGAATGTAAAAAAATTGCTACCTTTTAAAACCAAGACTATTCAGTTTACAACTATGTTTAATATACAGAGTTACTAAATTTATTCTCAGAAAATCCCAAAATTAAAAAGCAATGAAAGAGTACTCTAGAGAATAATACAAGTTCAGACAAAAACGAAAAACTTTTTTAATCCGAATTATTTTGTTTATAAAAGCATAAACAAATGTACCGTTAGGATCTATTCAGAATTTTAAATAAAGTCACTAATCATAAACATACAAATAGATACAAGTTCAAGTTAAAGCACCCCCTCGTTATATCGCGCTTCCTGGGAGACAAGTAAAAAACCGCGATATAACGAGCGACTTGATAAATGTTATACTAATTACATTGAAAACTTGGGAGACATGATACAAGGGGTGATATAGCAAGGGGTTACTGTATTTAAAAAAATTAAAAAATAAATTTTCAATACTAAGCAAACATTTTAAATATTTTTTTAATAAACATGCCAATTATTGCACTCTAAAGGAAAATTAAAGAAAAAAATCAAAATATTTAATTATATATTTAGTTAAAGGTAAAATATTAAGAATTTTATAACTGCTAAAGTTAATGATAAAGATTGAGAATCTTAATATTAAACAAAACCTTGAAGAATAAACAAAGAAAAACACATTGTAAAATAAAAAATAAATTTTATTTATACAAATAAAAATAAGGCATTAAACCTTTTCTACAGAAAATTGATAATTTATACACTTAAAAATGCTTGAGATCAAACTTTGCTTTATAAAACAACAGTTTCGATACAGAACACTAGATGAAATCTCAAATGAACAATAGTTTTGGACAAGAACTCTAACTTGTATGTAATCATATCAGTGTTCCCTGGAAAAAATAAAAATACAGCCAAAATTTGGCTATAGTGGAAGAGCAATACTGCTTTAAAATACAATGTCAGTTTTATACTAAAAAACTTAAACATAAAGATATTAATTAACTCTTTATCACTAAAGGTATAGTAACCATAAAAAAAAAGTTCTTAGCTTTAAAGATAACAACCTCATAGTTTTCAATTTATGTAAGATTAATATCAAGAACTTCCAGTCTGATTAACAAAAGTCTCAATCATGCTAAAGATAAACAATTACTGCGAGGCATAATCCCCGAACTTACAAATATTTACAACTAAAGAGGAACTCTCTTGTATTTTCCTTTCATCCCTATTAACGATATTATCAATTAAGTCCATCCCCTCTGTCTTTTTTTTACTAACAACTAATTGAAAAACAGTTTCTCCAAAGACTGTAATGCTAAATGACGCAAGTTATGATTTTTCAAAAAGTTAAGACAAATATATTACACATATGCTTTTGTTGTTTTAGGCTTAAGTACTTGGGGAAAATATCAAGATCGAATTCTGTGACAAAAAGATTTTGAGTTAGATTATTGGATGTGTAATGACTCGTTTAACATTTTCTACAAAATCGATGCAGGTAGTTGGACAAACAAAATAACACTTTATTCTACAGCTGAAGGTTTAGCACATTTATTGTATGCCCCTACAAGTTGGTCAACCAAAATATTCGTTTTCACATGTCAATCTTTATAGCATTTTGTTAGTACATAAATATGTGTTATTTTTTTATTTAAATCTCATTCAAAACCAAAAAAGTTGCTAGTTATTTCTAAATCAGTAAAGAGACTAAAACCAGAACATTTTTGACAAAAAATTAGACAAAATATGCTACAATTGTGAAACTATGAAACTGATTTAAGATAAAAAAAATCCCAAAATTCGGAAAAGCACGAAATTTAAATAATTAAAATAATTCCTAACATATTTTTATACTAACAGAATTTTAGGAGCTGGTGTTTAAAAATACTATTTTTCATTTACAATTGACAAGTACTAATAAGATTATTAAAATTATTACAAACGAAAATGCAATAAACTATGATATTATACTTACATATCTTTAGTCAATTCTTTTTGATAAGCAATTGGTGACTGCAAAGCTAATAATAAAAAAAAAGAAAGCATGTAAATACAAGAATACATTCAAATATTATATTTCTTTACCAAAGTGTCCACAATATTCCCAATAAATTCCCCAATATCTCATATGCCACAAATTTTATGCCTTAAGGCCTTTAAAAAATTTGAATTATAAAATAAGATTTTTCACTTTTTAAAATGCAAATAAAATACAATCATGTATCCTTTAACAAGCCAAGAAATGCTTCATTTGAAAATAATAAGAACTATTGAAATGTACATCTCAAACAAATATTTTACCTTTTTAGTTTAATGTGAATTATTTACCATAATTAAAATTTTAATTGGAAAAAGTGTTCAATATTTAAATTGTGTATGATAAACATTAAAACCCGATTTGCACAAGTCTATGATAAAAAAATTGAGTAAAAAATGATAAAAAATGTTATGATAAAAAAACTTGCAAAACGATCTGTACTATGGCAGAGTTCATTCTAGAACTGAAAAAGGGCAGGGTGCTTTAAATATAAAAAGGGCACTTGCAAAAGTTTAGGGCACATAGTCTAAGAGCACTTGCAAAAAGTTTAGGGCATCTAAAATGCGATAAAAAAATAAATTTTTCGGATTTTTAGAAAATACAGCTTTCTAGTAAGTGAAGAACATGATGAGGCACTTGTGCCTAACAATGAGCCAGAACTGCAAACAGATCTACTAGAGCGAAGTGGTGGAAATCATTAATGCTACTAATTAAACAAACATGGGTTTTGTTTGCATTCAGCTCAAGCATTTAAAATTAAAAGCATGGTTCATACACTTTTTTCAAGTGTAGTATAACTCAAAATATTCAAAGAGGTGCTGATTATAAGAATGTCAGAAAAATCAAACTAAGCCCACCTGTCACTGTTCCTCTTTATTCCATGTCATGTGTATTAATTTTTTTGTACCCACAAAAAGAAAAATTACTAGGCATGGCATCTAACAAAAAATAGGCCGATTATTAAGTTATAAATCGCATGTAAAGTTTAGTAAGTGCACTTTTTCCAAGATTCTAACATAAGTTGAAAGAAAAAAAAAACTATTACAAAAAGCTACAACTCAAACTGAAACAAAAGCTATAGCCCAAACTACATCTTACAATTTGGATTTGGTTAAACCGAAATTAAAATTTAACTCATTATCTAACACCCAACAATAATTGATTAATCTCCAATTATCCAAATTTTCAATTATTTATACGAATTATCGAACGTTGGTCCCAATTCCAAATGCTTTGGATAATTGCAGTTATACAGTACTATTCAAGAATTTTTTCAGAAAAATTCAAGAAAGAAATTACTAACAAAATTATAAAAAGCGTGTATTTGCCAATACTATAAAGCGTGTATTGCAATTTGCAATAAAAAAAACTACTAAAACCAAATCAATCTGAAACCCCCCCCCATAATATAAACAAAATAAAAAGGCCCTATAGTTTTCAAAAGTAAACAAAAAATAATCCCCCTTAACATTCAACCTGCTCTTGCGATCACAAGGTCACGACTCAAAAACAATAGATCAAAAGAAAATATTCTGGTTGGTCCGATTAGGCCTGAACCGGAGCTACAAGAGTATTGAGACACGCTCCATTAAAAATACTCCATTAAAAAAACAACTAAAACCAATCACGACTCTGAAACAATAGATCTGAAGAAAACATTTTGGTTGGTCCAATTAGGCCTGAACCGGAGCTACAAAAGTATTGAGACACTCTTTCCGATCACGCAAACGCAAAGCCATCAAACTGTCAATCATTGAGGAGGCAATGTGATGTCATCGGTGGATTTCTAAAAAAATACTAGGCAGCAAAATGATCGAATCATTAAGCATGGACTGCAAATTTTTGGTCCGGAGAAGATGATCCTCTTTCAATGGGAGATTGCACTCTAGCCGTTGGTTGATATTTGAAGACATCTTAGTGTAATATAATCTTAATTCATCCTTAAATTTTAATTAAAATTTTTACTTTCATTAGCAAAATCCATTATTTAAACTTGCTATTTATCAAAATTTAAGTTTAGTTTTCGTTGATATAAACCGAGAATGAAGGAAACAATTTTTTTCAGGTTGTGTTAAGTTGTGGAACATTTTAGGTCTTTAGTGTTAAGCCGTTAGTTAAAGCTAACCCCCTCAATGACCTTGTTCAAGGCATGATTTTTGAAAATTCTCGATCGTCTATCTGATTCTAAAATTGATTATCTTTGGTATTTATTAATGATTAAGTTTAGAAAAACGGGTTATAAGTATAATATAACGTAACGTGGGTTAAATAAATTTTTGAAAAAAAAGTCGGATGGGAGCGGAATTTTTTAAAAACTCGGGAAACGCGGACATTTTAAAAAGAAAATCGGCAAAGAGGGCGGGATTTGTTTTGTAAAAAAGGGCAATAGGGCGGGATTTATATTAAAAAAAAGGCGGGCAGGGCGCTCCGCCCCGTGAAAATCGCCTAGAATGATCTCTGCTATGGTATCATTTCAAACTGATTTATGTCACAAATATTCCGTCAATTTTTTTCATTTTAAATAGTTTTTTGTACAGTCGACAAAGTGAAAAATAGTGTTCAATAAAAGGAATCTTCGCCATTTAAAAATAGATTAAATTTTTCTGACTTCTTTTGTGAAATTGGGTTATGAACAGACATCACCTTTATAACATAAAAAACGGAAGCATTTATAATTTTAGTGTGGAAACTAAAAAATTAGTGATTTTGCCCCACAAAAAATTCTTAATGTCTGAATTGCTAAATTCCCTAAAAATTTTCAAACTGTGAACACTGTAGTCTAACATTTATTAAATAACCACTTTTAACCACAATAAAAACTGCTGATACTACAAAAAGTTTCAAAATCCAATTCTGTATAATGAACACTCAAGAGATTAGGGTAACAATGCAGTTTTTGCTACATCTATTTGGAAAGAAATTATTAACCTCTTTAATTTTTGACAATGCTGATATAAAAATTACAAACCTCTGAGGAAATCCAGTTGAGTATCTAGAATGGCTCTTATGTTAGAAACCCATTCATTCCTATCCTCTGCCGTTTTACCTTGAATAACAAAAGCCAAGCCAGCTTGCAATGGATCTTTTGATTTGAGCACAAATTTTGTAGGATCATGATCCTCTGAGCGTTCTTCAAGAGACATTTTGTTTACCTAAATATTTAAAGTTGAGTTATAAATGATAATAGAAAGAATGTATAGTATCGAAAATCAATACAAGAAATTTCAGTGATCAAAAGTGTAAACAAATTTAAAACTGATGTTTTTTTTCATTTAAAATAAATATTTTCAATCAAATTATAAAATGGTGATATTTAAAAAACTAACTAAAAGTACTGCAGTTACCCTTTTACTCATGCCGAATCTAATTGATTTTTGTCAATAGATTATTTTAAAAAGAATAGAAAGTTTAATATCAAATAAAAACATGATATTATAAAAGTATTAAAAACATTGGTAAGATTATATTTATATATATCAGGGATTGGAAAGATACTTTTAAGAAGCAAATTTGTTATAGTTTCTTACTATGAAAGTAACTTTGCCCGGTACTTTTAAAAAACATTCAAATGACAAGAAAAATGCAATTAAAGCATTTTACTCTTTTTTCAAAGAGAACCAAGATTACTGAAAGGCCCTCGCCAGATAAGACGGTGAAAAATGCCCCCATTCCAATCGGGCTAATTTTTTTTCTGAAAATACCTCATAGTATGGACAACTTCTCAGCCAAGTTTCAGCTCAAAAATATGACGCATTTTTGAGTAAAAAATTAAAGTTTTTTTTCTTTATAAATTGATTATTCCCTGAATATATTTGATAAATCCAAAAAACTACTCATGAGTTTTTAGATATCATTGAGTAGTATTCTCAGAAAAATCCGCTCATAAATCTGATCGAGCGATCATTCTTAAAAATGCATTTTTATTTTTCAAAAAAAAATTTCATGCCAAAATCGTTTGGTCACAACTTAGGATTTTGTCTCTACATATTCCTCTATTATCAATCTATAATATATATTTTTTTTCAGATTTTTAAAATTATTGGACGATAGTTAAAAAAAATAATTCTTAAAGCCTGATTTTTTTGCTCTAAAATCCATAGATTTAGAAATAGCATGCCCACCGATTGCGCAATCCCGTACAACGCAATGATGCGTGATGAATCCACATTTCGTCGTTTTCGCAATGCATCACGGGATACTGATTCACAAAAATGGTTTTTCCGAAGAGTTACATACAATAAAAACTGCATTTTTAACTTGCTTCTTTTGTGAATATATACCTCATGCCTTACAGAAATTATCAATACGCATGCAGCTATAAAATTATGCTAGCGAAACTTGTAAAAAGTTTTAATTAGTTAATATTGAATATATATCTTTTATTAGTCGAATTATCTCATGGTGCCATCTGGTGGCGTATGGCATGCCATGTGCAAGAGCTTGCGAACTGCCTTATGGGATAATGGTTAACAAATGGCTTCACCTTTCCCCCTAGAGGCAGATCTGCTACTTTCTAAATCTATGCTAAATTCTTTAGTCCGAAAGAAATTCTCCCAGATTGAATTTCCCCGCCTTTGTTAGGAGTGCCATCTGCCGAGTAAGTAGTGCGAAAAGTCAGGTTTTAAGAATATTTTATTTTTTTTAAACTATCGTCCAATAATTTTAAAAATCTGAAAAAAATATATATTATAGATTGATAATAGAGGAATATGTAGAGACAAAATCCTAAGTTGTGACCAAACGATTTTGGCATGAAATTTTTTTTTGAAAAATAAAAATGCATTTTTAAGAATGATCGCTCGATCAGATTTATGAGCGGATTTTTCTGAGAATACTACTCAATGATATCTAAAAACTCATGAGTAGTTTTTTGGATTTATCAAATATATTCAGGGAATAATCAATTTAAAAAAGAAAAAAAACTTTAATTTTTTACTCAAAAATGTGTCATATTTTTGAGCTGAAACTTGGCTGAGAAGTTGTCCATACTATGAGGTATTTTCAGAAAAAAAATTAGCCCGATTGGAATGGGGGCATTTTCACCGTCTTATCTGGCGAGGGCCTTTAAGCATAAACGAAACACTGCAATTATAATTAATAAACAAATTTTTATTTAATTTTAAATTAGTTGCATCTCAAAATTTTCATCCTGCAGCCTTTCTTGTGGAAGAGCAGTGTGTTAAGTAACGAAAAAGTAACGAAATTTTTCGTTACAGCTAACAGTTACTAAATTGGAGTTAATTTTCAAAAAAATCTAACAGCAATTACGAAAAAAGCAACTCTTACATTTAACATTGCAATTCTTGTTTATACATATCATAATCTGTATTTAAACTAATAATCTTATCTTTTTGAAATTAGGTATTTATTAAGATACAGAACAGAACATTTTACAGTAAAAGTTATGTTAGTTAAGTTCCAGATCCTCTGAGTATAGTTAAAAATTTGGAATAGGTATAACTAAAATAAGCGACAGTAAAGATGCTTCTCCCTTAGCTACAGTTATATTTATCTTTTTATAGTTATTCACTTATGCATTAGACAAAACATACTTTATCCTGTAAAATTTTACTGTCAATGAGATTTTTTTTATAAAGAATAAACAAGTTCATTTTTGCTTGGCTGTCAGAGAAAGAATTATTTAAACAATATTTGTTACAAAAAACGTTAATTTCAACCTACTTGAATATGATTTTTGTATATATATACAGGAGTAGAAAATTGTGATTTTGGACCAATGGCATCACTGAATATTATTATTTGTTCGAATAAAAATACTTGGCGTTCCTTCATTTTCCCTGTTGATTGATCAGACACCATTAAAATGCCTTGCTGTAAAAGTTTTCCTTGAGCTGTAATTTTGCCCTAAAATATAAAATCAATTTTGAATTTTTTCTTCAAACAATAACATTTGTAAAGAGATCAACTAAGTCAAGAAGCATTGTTAGCCACTTTTTTTTATAAACTATTTTGTAAGAAAAACAACACATTTTTAAACTAAAGCTTGATATTTACTATTTTTCTTAACCCTTTCAGTCCCAGTGATGAAATTTGGCATCATCATGTTTCTGATCATAATTTTAAAAAAATACGGCAGATATCTATTGGATTATTAAAAAAATATTTTCTAATATAAAAAAAACCTTAAAGAATTGAATGATGTGCTTTTGTTATCATAATAGGCTAAAGAGGATCAGAATTTTTTTTTTCTAAAATGATGATGCCAATTTGTCATTGGGACTGAGGGTTAAGAATAGGTATGCAAGAGCTGGAATATATTTAAAATATTCAAGAACACTTATTTATTGGGATCCAAACTTAAAGTTTTTTTAATAAAAGTAATATATTAAATTAATAAAAACAGGTTTTGTTCCTTTAATACTAGGTTATTACGTACAGTATTTAGCTCCATAGAAACAATGGACTCTAGAACTTTTGACAGTCTTGAAGACCCATCAATTAAGTATAATACCCGTTTTAAATGAGTCAAATTAACTGTTAAAAACTAAGTGAAACTCAAAAGCTCTAAGGACTATTCATTTTATTAAGAACTAAAAACACAACGTTAAAAGCTTAACAAAAAGGTGGCTAACACCATCTGCCAACAACTCAAAAATGTCAACAATTTATAAGTTCCTTATTACAGACATGTGATTGGTCAAAGAAAAAATTGGCTGAAAACAAATAGCAGAATTTTGCTCACATGATAGATAACCATAATAGCTATTGGCTCAATTTGCCTTTTATTTTATAAAATTTGCTAATTTCCAGGAAAACCGCATAACAGGAAAAAAAAATAACATGACCCGGTTGATAACACTAGACACACGATTGTTAAAATAACAAATTATTTTTAAAAAAACATTTAATTCCTTATTGTAGATACTATATAAATTTGTTTTACTAAGAGTTTGAAAAATTTACAGATAATTTTTTTATATAAAGTTTGGCAGTTAGCAATTCTTTACCAATCACTCAAATTTAATTGATATGATTGCAGGTTATTTTTCTTTTCCATCGGCCGATAGACGATGGGGAAAAAAAAATCAAACACCAAAGTCGGTCATTTCGTGGGAAATGCATTTGATACATCCAAATACGTAAAAAAAATACGATTTCACTGCAAACCTTAAAGAATTTAAAACTTAACAAATTGTCTGAAATTTCAATTAAAAACACAATAAAATTCACTCAGCAACAAAAACAAAAGAAATCCTAAGTAATAGCCTTGACGTAACAGGCCATCATAATTTTTGAAAGCAACTAAGAACCTGAAATTTGGTTGACTGATCTGTCCTGAACTAAAACTAAGAAAAATAGAACCCTGATCCACGACAATTACGCTGTCAACTAGTAAATATTACGAAGAGTTGTGGTCTGGTTGATCGATTTTTTCAGGAAGAAGTTTTTAAAAAATCCTGAAGAACTGCTATTACGCCTCTAACTAGCAAATATTACAAGGTACTGAGGGTGATTGACAAATCTGATCTAATTATTGAACCATAAAAAAAATAACCCTAACCTACTGAGATTACGCTTCTAACCAGCAAATATTACTAGGCGCTGAGGCTGGTTGCCAAATCTGATCTTATCAAAGATAGAACTATAAAAAAAAAACACTAGCCTACTGCGATTAAACGGCTACTTAGCGAATGTTACAAGTCATCGTGTGGGAAGGTGAAGTTTACTTTCCGCACGAATATAAAATAAAACACTTAGATACGCATTTGAAAATTTTATTTCCGCAAATGAAATTAGAAGATAAAATGTTTGGATGCTAAAAAAATCCCATTTAAAACCAACGGAATTGTCTTTCAGAGCCGATTTTTTTTAAGTACTATAGGAGGTCACTGACACCAAGGCGAAAAAATCTCAATAAATTTTTATGAAATATCGAAGCTTATGCTAAGTTCTTATCGGTAGAAATTACGGACAATCGGTAGCATAGTTGGCAGGTATAATGATTGAGCATCTACATCATCGGATCATTGCTTACAGGAACGAGAAAGTTTTAAATGAATTTTTAATTTTGCGAAGCAAATTGGCGGATTTCCAAAATTTTAATTTTGCCAAACAAATTGGCGGATTTCCTCCAATTGGCAGAAGAATCACATGTCTGTTATTAGCATTGCCAGATCCAGAGTAGTGTTGATTACAAATAATACTTTTAGAAGCAACGTTCTTAAGGCGGTTTGTCTGCCAGTTGAGTTGTTTGGGTTAATTAAACAAACTTTCATTCAACAATATATGTCAAAACTAGATCCCATTTTAATTAATATAAACTTATAAATTATCTTTTAATATCATATAAGACAAAATCAAAAACTTACATCAAAACCCTGCAATCGTCCAACATTCATCATGTCATTAGCAGCTTTAGGAACAACATGCATAATCTGTACCGCTTTTTTTAAGTTCTGAGATTCTTCCTCTAAACCAGCTTTTTCAGTATACTTTAAAATATCCTATAAGGATGTTAATTATGCATTAGTTATATTGGTGCAATCAAGAAAATGCACAGCGACATAGCCATTAACATATATGTACCTTCAAAAGTAGTTGATATTTCATTATTCTTTGCACAGGTTTGATAAGTAGATCAGGTAGTTGTAGTTTATGGCCTAACTTTTGGCGAGCTTCCTATATTTATAAATATAAAAAAGAACAATTCACTATTTATAACAATTTATCTTCTTATGAAGCAAAAATTAAAAATTATATAATCAAGTAAAGATAAAAATTAATACAAATTTGATGCCACCCACAATATTTTTTATATACTTGTGCTACAGGTTTTTTAAAAAAGAATTTGTATAATTTATTACCACTGTTAATAGTTATTGCCACATGTACAAATTCACTTCAAAAATATTTATTGCACTTAAAAGTTCAATAAATCAACAGAAAACTACAAGATTTTTCTTAAGTCTAGGACAGATATTTGTAAAATTTATAGGCATAATTTCAGAGGGAAAATATACTAAATAAAATAGAGTTGATTTTTATTGGCTAATTAATTTGTGAAACCTATTCTAACAATCAAATTTAATATGCTAAAAATAGCATTATCCTCAGTTTTCAAGCCATATTTTAGTTTATTTAAATTTGACTAAATAAAGACCCTGTACTTGTGATAAAGTCATTCACTCAAATAGTACTTTAGGCTTAATATCTATGCTATATGTATTAAGAAAACAATCACCTCAAAAAATGAGTCAAGATATTCAGAAACAATGTATTCAGATTTTGGTTTGTTCTGGCAGTATACAACATACATATTAAGTCGACGTTCATATCGTCTAAATAAAAGACCTAAGCGTTGAGGTTCTTCCAGACACTTTTCTATTTCAGCACAAAAGGAGCTAAAAGAAATTACAAAAAATTAGGTACAATATTTATAGTAGGTCTATTTAGTATGTAAGCTTGGAAAGCATTTCCTCCCCCATCCATGAGTGCGGGTTTCTTAGAACGGGGTGATTTATAGCCGTTATGGTTTTTCACCACCCTACATGGGGAAATACTTTTTAGGATTTTAATGGCATTGGTGGGACTTTTTACATTCGGTTACAGAAAGTTTGGTTTAAAAACTTAATGTTTCATATTTAAACTTTTGCAACATTTGAGAATTGAATTGAGGCATTAAGATCATTATTGAAAAAGCCTTTTAATGTAGTGTATTTGAAAAAGACAAAGTGTAATAATGATATAATTTTAAGACTAAAAAAAATTATGTATTTTTATAGCTGGCTTATCCAATTTCATAGCATTAAGCAGTGTTGTAACAACCAAGCTAATACTCTCAATGTTTTGAACTAAACGTTGAAACGATTTAAGCACTAGTTATCCGCCCCGGTGGCACACTCGTTAGGATTCTAGCCTCTGCTGGGGTCGGGTTGAAATCCCGGTCAGGCATGGATGTTTGTGACTGTCAATAAATATTGTTATTTGTCGATGTGTTTGTGTCGTCTCTTTCTTTGTGCGTCTCTTGTGCTTGTGTCATTTCTGGGGCTTAGTACAATAGACTTAAAGTCGCAGTGCTTGGCGATCTTGCCCCTCACCAAGAAAGTCATAAGCACTAGTTAGGGAAAAGTACAATATAATATTTATTAGGTGTGATTTTTCAAATTTTATAAAGAATAAATATGCCGTTAAATAATTTTTAACATTAAAAATACAAATGAAAATTTAATTGCATATGGTCTGAATCAGAACTAGTTAAACTAAAAAGATTGAATTTTATAATGACAAAAACTTGTCACTTGCATGTTATTGTATTATCAAAACTTAAAACTAAAAGGCATTCAATGTTTCTGCATGTAAAATTAATATGTGAAAAAAGTATTTCAAGTGAGAACTATTACACTATAAAACTTGTAAGCACTTATATTTAAAAAAAAATGTACAAAATAACCCATCCTAGTGAGAGGTAATGAATATTCACCCCAGCTGTAAATCTAACAACCCTGTGTAAAAGAGTTAACAGTCTATTTTTTAATGAACATATAAACTTGAAATATATAAACTTTGAGGAAATGACCATAAAAAAAGTTCTCAATGAAACTGAAATCGAAGTCTTACCTATTGGACTAGGGAAAAATAGGAAATGCCAAAGGTAAACACACATGAAATATTTGGTTGAATATAATATATATTTCTTTTTAGTACATGATTGTGTCTAAAGAAAAGTTAATACCATGCAATACATACCTGTATTTTTTTAGAAAATTAATTATTTCCTTACAGCTGCTTAGTTACTCTATACTAAAATAGGTTTTACTCCTCTTTTTGTAATTTTACATACAGCGAAGGCCCAGCTTTTTATTGTTTCATTTAACATACAAACTTACCTTGCTGCTTACATTTGAATGATATAATATTGAATAAAATTTTAAATCAAAATTGCAAAATGGCTGTTAATAGAATCCATTAACTAATATAATGAAAAGGAGAAAGGTGCATACTCTCGATGCCATTCATAAATAGCTTCGATATTTCCAAAAACAATTTTATCTTTTCCATTTTTCAAATCTTCTGGCACGAGAATTTCGTCATTCCTCATTATATGCAAGTATCCCTAGAAAAAAAAGTTTTAAATCAATAATATTAAACTAATATAACAAATATATACCGTCTATACTCATGCACAAGCAGAGAAGTGGTGGACACTAATTTATCACCTTAAAAAGAAATGGGGGGGGGGGGGTCTTGCCCTCTTTTTGTTAGATAATAATTACTGACACAAACTAATGATAAAGGACAATCCTAAATATTCTTGCAACTAATCTAAATCTCACAGCAACCTAATTGTGAAGAATTACAAAGCAACAGGAAAATAAACACATCTCATACTAAATGTTTAAAAATTATTTTGAAAATTTATTGACCAGGAAAATTTTAAACCCATGATCTATATAACAAAAACAAATAAACCTTTTAACCAATAACATTATAAGAAAAAGATGGTATTGTGTCGGACATGTGATAAGAAGCCCCTTTCTACTGAATGGATCACTCTTAGTCTCTTGACGGAAAAAGGAAAAGAGGCTGACATGGCAACAGTATCTGGACAGAAAGACAATCTTGGTTGGTACAAGTTGGGCAGTTGCCAGGGAGTCTGCATTGAACAAGATGGACTGGGTTTTAACGATTGTGGCCTCATACGCCTATAAGGCGTCACGAGTCTCGGGTCAAGTAAGGGAACTGGTTGAAATGGGAAAAAACTTCGCTAACTTTAGCATAACAAGCTTTAAAAAATTAGAAGTAAAAGACTGTCTTTGATCAATATTACAAAAAGCAGCACATTCACAACCATTGGTGAAAATGCTTTCCAACCTAAAACTGAGCTGAACACATAACTTAACTTAATAAATTCCTTCCATAAACTTTTGTCTTTTTATATTTATAATGTGCATTTCTCTTCTCCAAACTTTGTAACTGGGTTTTGGTACATTCACTGACCTCATTGCTAAAGTGAGGAAGAGAGGCACTGGATAGAGCTACAGTGATTCCTCAATCATGAAAACTGTATTGCAGAAAACTCACATTTCAGTTAGTAATCGCATTTTTTTGCTATACTTCACTAATAAGGCCAAAATTAAAATAAAAAGCCCAGTAAAATGAGCTGCGAGGCTTTATTGCTTTCCTCCTGGGTGAATGTTAATTTTTGCTTGATATTTGGAATTTTTTTCCAGTAGAAGGAGTAAAAAAATCCATTTTTATTAAACTGGTATTAGTTTGAACACAAACCCCCAAAAAAACATTGTGAATTTCCTACCCGTCTGTTCCTCATCTTCCGTTCCTTACCATTGCGATGATCTAGGGATAGAAAACCGAAACCGGTCTTAAGACTAACCAGCTTGTTCGTGACTTTGGTTACATTGAAAATTAGTTATTTTCATACGGCCAGTTTAAACTAGTTTGTTTGATACTGTTCGTTTTTTAAAAAAAAACTGCCATCCTTTTTTTTAAATTTCATATGAGCCTTGCTGAGTTTTTTTTTGTCATTATAGAACCCTTATTAACCTTTTTACAAATATATCAAGTGATTTTGAAAAAATAAATTTAAAAAAGTTTTATACATGAAATATTATGTTTGCATTAAAATGCATATATTTATAATATACAAGACATCAAATTTCTTACACTACCTCAACTAAACATCCTAGATCACGTACATAATCTCTTTCTGTATCCACCAACTCTTGAAGAACAAATCTAAACAAGATGACAAAAATAAGTTTTTTTTATAGAATTTAGTAAAAAAAATCTATTTAAAAGAATTAAAAAAAAGCTAGAAAGACTAATAACACAATTCCAACTTTAAAATAATACAATAGTTATCTTAAAAAAAAACACTAATTAATTTTTTTAATAAACATATTGCTTCCAAAAAATGACCCGTTGGAAATATAAACTTAGATCAGAAATGTCTTGAACAAACGTTCGCTTTTTCTATGATAAAGAACCTCCATCAAAATAATAAGCAATAAATTATTGTTATAATGTACCAAAATAAATGGAATTGTTTATTCAATTGTTTAAGCAAAGCAAGGTAAAAAATAGATACAACAGTAAACATTTCAATATAGTAATTAGTTTACTGGTAAACTAATTACTAGAATTCCAATCCCTAAATGTCATACTAAACTAACCTGCGTTTTGTTAAAGCCTTTTCTCTTTCTTCTTCAATGGAAGGTAATGAATCAATTACTTCAGAGCATGGACTTCCTTCTTTAACAATAGACTCATCTAATTCTTCAGATTCTGTAACTATCTGTAACAAATGCAAGTATTTAAAGAAAATTAAAATGATGGATCACAAAATTAATTTTTATAAAGACCTTTTAATGAGGATTATAGTTTAAAAAGGGAATTATTTGCCTAATCACAATAAATGAAGGCACAACTGCATTAAGGGATATTTCCCAATCTATTACATTTCCATTTAAAGATACAAATGCAGTTAAATTCTAAGAATTAAGATCCATATCAGTTAGCCCAGTCATATTTAATGTTTTTTTTGTTGCATAGTATTTTACAACATAGCTCTCTGTGTGATAACGTGCAGCTCTAGTACAGGACTTCAACTAGCCAGTTTCAACTGTGCAAACTGAACAAGGCAGGTCCGTGACCTAGGCACTCTTCTGGCCCTGCTGCGAAAAGGAAAAACTAATTAAAATTAAATCAATGAATTAAAAGGCTGTTGTGTTTAATGACACAAGTCATTCTTGTTTATGCCATTACAGACTTCGGGAAGTTAATATCTTGATTTAAAAATCTTTAAAAAGAATCTTAAATTGTCAAAGCACCTGTATCTTGCAAACATATAAATATAATAAAATGATATTTGTCAGCTATTACAATTGGGTAAAAGCAGAAGACTAATTTTTTAAATACCAATAAACTATAAGATAGCCCTGTCCTAATTATATGTATCAATTGTCAAAAGAAAAATAGCAACACTGTTATATAAATTTATTTACTTCATCTGGCAGAGGTACATCAACGGATCCTTGGGTGGAGGATTCTTCAATTGCAGGCTCAACATTTGAAGTGCCATTACTTGGATTGAAGACATTGTCTTCAACCACATTTTCTTCTGCTTGAATCTAAATGAAGAAGGTTATAAGAGAGTACAACACTTTACCAAAAATTTAAACTTGAACCAATTTTCAAAAATTAGTTACAAATTAATGCAATTTATTAAATTATAAATTACTCCCATCATAAAAGATTATTGAATTAAGATGCAACAAGAAAGAGGACTGAAAGTGCCTATATGATATACATATTATCTTAGATTCAAATCTGATGCGAGATTGATGGTTGTAATGATAATGAATATAGGTTATAACCCAGCTCAAGGCAATTTTATTTTTAAATTTAAAAGGCGGGAGGGTGAGGGGAGTTATAGAAAAATCTAAAAAAACTGTTATAATTGATAAACCATTAAGAGAGTAACTTGGACAAGCTACTTATGAATGTTAATATTTCCTATATTTAAATAAAAAAATAGTGTGAAAAATTAAGACTTGTAAGAGTTTGCTTACTTCACTTTCACAATTTTCATTGGGAACAGATAAAGGGGGACCTGGTGAAGAAGATTTGTTTCCCATTTCTTCTTTACTAATCACAGCCTGCAAGCAGATAAATATATTTTTTAAAAAATTGTTTGGACACATTTAAATTGGGAAAAAGTAAAAAAAATATATAATTTCCTATATGTAGATCAAACACTGATAAAAACATTCTAATTAAATTACAAGCATACTTCAAATCTAATAAAAAAAAGTAATTGTATTAGTAAATTAGACCAATGAACACTCAAGGATAAAGTAGCAAGACAAGCTACAAAAAAAATTCAATAACTACATTGCATTATTAATTTGTTCTGTATTGTTTTCCTAATACAGTTGTAACACAAAACACATTTTTAACACTATTTTGCTTTCTAGGCATTGGAATTTTTTTTAAACTAGGCCACATACAACAGTATTTGTAGAAGGTGGTTCAAAAAAGTATCATTGAAGTGAAGCTGTAGCAATATTTTTTATATGCCCCCTCCCCCCCAAAGCAAAAGTAGCCACCAATCCTACCTATTTTTGTTTATCCATTACTTGTACTGAGGTATACCTTGTCTATCAAGAAAGCGAGCTTCGAAAGAATTTCCCTCCCTTATCCCCGTATGTGGTTTTCTTTGAAACGGCGTGAGCGTGTTCCCCCCACCCTACTTGGGTTTGAACTGTTCAGATTCTTAACCTTACAACAGAGCCTCAAATGCGTTAGGTGAAAGGCGAGGCTCTCTCCCCCACCCCCCCCAAGATTCTTAGGAAACTAAGCAAAGGGATGGGGGAAGAGTCTTTTCGAGGCTCGCATAGTTAATAGACAGACTATAAGACATTGTTGCTTTGACAGAGGGGTGTATTTTTTTTATAGTTAAGTTTAATTAATATCAAGCTTTGTAATTTCAAAAGGTCATATTTAACATATTAAATTTGATTAGTTTTTGCAATTGATTTTCAATAAATATTTTAGTGTATCACCATGATAAAAGAAAAAACTTGTTCAAAATAACGAGGCTCCATGGACAAAATCCCATGTGTAATTCTAGCATAATATTAAACATTTATATATATTTTTCGCTGCATGTGTACCTACATTTGATTAAAACACTGATTATCTATACACATGTTTCGTTTAAAAAGGTCTCATTTCTTATTACAATAAAGACAGTATATTCTTTACAGCTCCCTTCCATAAATAAATTATATGTAATTACAATAATTGTCATTTACGTATTAAAAATAATGAAGAAAAATTTAAACTTTGAGTCGAGGTAAAAGAGTTTATATCTTAATTTTCTAATTGAATTACCTTAGATTCAGGAGAAGAGCATTTATTGATACATATATTTCCTGCATCTCCAGACGTTCTATCGAGTCGGCCATGGCTGAGTTTTCTAACAGGGTTGCATAGCCATTTTCTAAAAGAAAAAAAATCTGCATATTTACCAAACATGTCAATGTAATTCAGAGGCTATTAAGATAAAAATACATCTTTAAATGCAAAAAAAATATTGCTTGTGGTTCTTGAAATAAAATTATTGTGAGACAACCATACTAACTTTTGATTAAAATATTCTGTATAAGAATGGTTACATGTAAAAAAAAAAGTGACTGTAAAAAAAGATTGCTGGAAACACTACTGGTTTCAAAGACAATTTTTCCACGTCACAGATTTTTCTTTTAATAACACCCAAGTTCTTTTTCTTAAAAAAAAATAATTACCATATAAAAAAATAAGCACACCATAAGGATAAATCTATGTACTCTGTAATGATGAGCCTCAAGACCAAGTGCCTACACTCCTTTACTGAAGAGCCCTATAAATGGTGTAACATTATTTGAGAAACACAATGAACTAAAAGTTTGTACTTGATAATTTCTCATTAGGACATTGGACATAGCCGAGACAGTTTTGGGAGAGATACTTAAGGGTTAATGGGAGCGCTGGTCTCTAAACTCACTTGTCCTGGACAGGTTCTTGGCAGGTATATAATATAGCTTCATCGTAAAAAAAATCACATGAAAGTCCGAATCGAAACTTTTTTGACGGAATCTTTTGGAAGCCAGGAATGGCACCTGGAAAATCTGGAGGTCATTGTTTAACCATGGCTGATAAAAATTACATGCAAATCAATGGCTGCAAATTAATAAAAAAAGCAGGAAATTTACAATAAAAAAGATTTTAGGCATGCTTGCAAAAAAAGTGAGTGTGTACTGTATATGTAGTGATTCTTATGTTATATTCTTGAGTCCATTTGAAAAACCCATTAAACCAACCATGGACAACCCATTAAACCAACCCATTTTAAAAAAATGTACACGTGTTGAATAAAATTCTCACTGCACGCTAAAGCAGAAATTGGAAAAAAGATTGTGATATTTTCAAAAGTAAAAACTAGCTATTGGCAGGTTTGGTCTTTAGTGACCAATCATAGACAGCAATGAGGAACCAAATGAAATCCTTCATCTTCTCCGACGTTGAATTTACATCCCATAGCCTTTTCCAAATGTATTCATGAAGGTAACTGTCGGTGGCATTGTGGACATGGCGAGTTCCCGTAATCCGACGTTTGCAGGCTTCCCAAGTCCATTCAATTGAGTTGGTATGGCAACCAGTGACAGTGTCCTTGAAAGTTTTGCTGTGGTTGACTGTCCATTGTAGTAACCGAGCAATCGTAAGACTTCCATAAATCCGAGGCAATATGGGATCAGGGTAAAACATATTTCTGAAGGGCGAGAAAGGGAAGCCGATGTACAGTAGGGTACAATGACCACGAAACATTTATTCGTCTCATGCTCAATCCCTCCAAAAACCTCCCCTAAACACGTCTGCCTTGGTTATATTTCCGTTAGCTGTGTTACAACTCAGAATAAAGACAAATGTGTGATCTATCACAAAGTAAAATCTTTATTATCTGATCAACTTAACCACAAATATAAATCAGACAGATTACTCCAGCTGGATACAAACTCGGTGCAGATAACAAAGTAAATTAATTTCCCAAAAACTTTGGCATAACCATGGCACATATATGTGAATAAATCTTATAAAACAAGACCTTTAAGTATCTAAAACATATTGAATTATTAAAGGTTTAAAAGTATACTCGACTAGCAAATAATAAATATAAACAGATGTTCTAAAATATATTGAATTATTAAATGTTTAAAAGCATTCACGGTTAGCACATAATAAATATAAATAAGTGATGTTTATCAACATTCCAAAACAAAGACATCATTAAATATTTTAAAATTAAAGTTATTATTAAATATTTAGAAATAAGTTAGGATGACACCAGAACACATTCGAAATAAAAGTACCAGAGTTAGTTGATCACCCAAGGAAGTGATGCGGCTGGCCACGTACATAGACCGTAACCGGACTCCAGGATATAGCGGCCCAGCAAGTCAGACGGTCACCCCCTGGCACCAGTGGTAGATCTGGAAGGTCATAAATGGGGACGTGGTACTAGCTGATCTCTAGGATGAGTCGGACCAGAAGATCAGACGGCAAGCTCAAAGTTCAAGGACGAAAAGACCCAGAAGTTCACACGACAAATCGAAGGCCCCGGAAGGACATATCAGTTGTGCATTGATTCACTGGCCTCATGCCGTATCACATAAACTAATTGGTGAAGACTAGCCGGCGTGTACCCAAAATGAGCAAGTCCTGTTTCGGCACGTACAACAACTCCCAACAAGTAAGACGAAAGAAAAACAAAAAGCCACAAATTACTCATCACGAGCCTTTTATATAGCACCAACCTATCCACTCTGGAATTTGTATAACTCAACCAACAAAATGTTCCAACGACTCAACTTGGTTAAAACATCCCCAAAACAAGAACTACACAGAAACACAACCTTAACAACTACAACAAGTACTACGCAGAAACACAACCCTTACGCAGTTACAACAGCTGATTTTAGACTCGATTTCGACCAAAACGTCCGATCCACCGATGACTTGGGGATTCTGCACCAGGTCCAGGAAGCAGACCTCTCGGCAAAATGAGAACCGGTCTGCTTGACAAGGCCAAGGTACCTTCCCGATCAACTTGTAATTCGGACAGTAAATTGGTGGGGAGATGGCTAAGGTTCCATCCATGTATCCTTATGGATCGAACGCTTGCAGGTGTGATCTGCTGCATGGCAGATCCAGTGGAATCCACCTCCTTTCCCGTTGTTATCAAAGGGCTTCAGGGCCAAATCCTGATCATACATCTTGAATTTCTATGCGACATATGAAAATATTCTGATTAGAATAAAAGTCTAGTATGGTTTTTCGCCCAGCCCACGATTTCTTCAAAATAAATTCAATATTCCAATCGAAATCCATCCTAAGTGAACATTTTATACAAAGGTTAATGGTAAATTTTAATTATTTGGAAGCCTGTCTGGTACTTATCAGTTTAAAGTTTTACTTTGTAGTCATTAATCATCAGTGGCACATATGGGAACGGTCTCATTTCTTTCTATCTTTTTGAAAAGTTTGTAAACATCTTTGACTGTGGAAAGATGGCATGTTCTAGGTGGAGGTGGTACCCCCAAAAGTTCTTTCATAACTCTGTCGACAGCTTCCAGAGAGCCTTTCACTCAATACTTTAGATCCCCTCACTCTATCGACAATGGCAGCTTTTTGCCACTCATAATTTAGGCACAGGATCATCATGCTTGAAAGATGACTTCTTTCCATCCAGGAACCGGAACTATCGCTTGCTGGAATGATCAGCATAACGACAAATCTAATGAAATCCATCACCATAAATCGCAAAAACGAAGTACAAGATATCTGAACAATATCCACGCTCAATGGAAGCCCGTACACATCGCTTGGAGTAAATTCCATTAATACGTTGAACTCTATTTATAATTAGAAACAAATCACCAAAAAACATATTTCCAAAAAACTAAAATTAACATCATAATTTAGTAAAACATAAGTTTAGAATTTCAAAAATTTCGCCTCATTATTTAAAGCACAGTTGCAGTTAATAAATGCATTGCTGTTAGCTGTTTCAGAGATTGTTCCCTTCACTATTATTTTAAGATTGGATACATCAATTTCAACTATATTTTTATTTGTAATCAAATTTTTAATTTTACTAAATTATTTAAAAGCTCAATATTTGAAAAATATTTTCTATATTTTGGTTTGGATTGTAGTTACCATAGCAACCCACTTATTTAAATGAGAACGTCACGTATCACAGCGCCACCTATTACTGTTTCTTCTCGTGAGGAAAAGGAGGATAATTTGTTTTGGGATTATCCGATAGGCATTTGTACCGAAAGGAAATTGAATTTTCATTGTTAGGTGATATTATAGGTTAGGTTTGAACTATCGTCGCACTAGAGCTACACGAGGGCTAGTGGCAACGGGCGTCGTATTTTAGAACCACAGTCAAGTGAAGAGTGATATTATGGAGCTATTTAGTCTAAAATATACCGGAGTAAAGGAGTTGTGTAGAAAGTCGTTGTTTCTCTTTATTTTGAGACATTAAAAGAAATACGTCTGTTTTAAGTGCAGCAAACAATTTTTTGTGTATGATGGCTATGAGTACTCAGTACATCAATTTTGGATAGAGGGTTGCAAAGTGTCTAATGATGTCAATAATTAAAATTATATGAAAAGATGTTATGAAATAGATGGATGACACCATATCACATGTATTCAGAGTTAAAAGTTTGCATTTTCAAAAACTTCAAGATGGGATTTTAAAGAATATTATTTTTTGCGTATTTATATCGTTCTCGTTCCGTGGAAGGTTTTTTCAAAATGAACTAGAAAAAAAGTATAATTACAATAAAAAAAACGTTGACTCAAGCTGTTGATATGCCAAGGATTCTGAAACTATGCGCCAATGAATTATGAAACCCCAATTTTTTTTTATGAGTTCCACGAGATGCTTGATTATAAAAATAAAAGGCCCTCGCCAGATAAGACGGTGAAAAATGCCCCCATTCCAATCGGGCTAATTTTTTTTCTGAAAATACCTCATAGTATGGACAACTTCTCAGCCAAGTTTCAGCTCAAAAATATGACGCATTTTTGAGTAAAAAATTAAAGTTTTTTTTTCTTTTTAAATTGATTATTCCCTGAATATATTTGATAAATCCAAAAAACTACTCATGAGTTTTTAGATATCATTGAGTAGTATTCTCAGAAAAATCCGCTCATAAATCTGATCGAGCGATCATTCTTAAAAATGCAATTTTATTTTTCAAAAAAAAAATTTCATGCCAAAATCGTTTGGTCACAACTTAGGATTTTGTCTCTACATATTCCTCTATTATCAATCAATAATATATTTTTTTTTCAGATTTTTAAAATTATTGGACGATAGTTTAAAAAAATAATTCTTAAAGCCCGATTTTTTTGCTCTAAAATCCATAGATTTAGAAATAGCATGCTAACCGATTGCGCAATCCCGTACAACGCAATGATGCGTGATGAATCCACATTTCGTCGTTTTCGCAATGCATCACGGGATACTGATTCACAAAAATGGTTTTTCCGAAGAGTTACATACAATAAAAACTGCATTTTTAAATTGCTTCTTTTGTGAATATATACCTCATGCCTTACAGAAATTATCAATACGCATGCAGCTATAAAATTATGCTAGCGAAACTTGTAAAAAGTTTTAATTAGTTAATATTGAATATATATCTTTTATTAGTCGAATTATCTCATGGTGCCATCTGGTGGCGTATGGCATGCCATGTGCAAGAGCTTGCGAACTGCCTTATGGGATAATGGTTAACAAATGGCTTCACCTTTCCCCCTAGAGGCAGATCTGCTACTTTCTAAATCTATGCTAAATTCTTTAGTCCGAAAGAAATTCTCCCAGATTGAATTTCCCCGCCTTTGTTAGGAGTGCCATCTGCCGAGTAAGTAGTGCGAAAAGTCAGGTTTTAAGAATATTTTATTTTTTTTAAACTATCGTCCAATAATTTTAAAAATCTGAAAAAAATATATATTATAGATTGATAATAGAGGAATATGTAGAGACAAAATCCTAAGTTGTGACCAAACGATTTTGGCATGAAATTTTTTTTTGAAAAATAAAAATGCATTTTTAAGAATGATCGCTCGATCAGATTTATGAGCGGATTTTTCTGAGAATACTACTCAATGATATCTAAAAACTCATGAGTAGTTTTTTGGATTTATAAAATATATTCAGGGAACAATCAATTAAAAAAGAAAAAAAACTTTAATTTTTTACTCAAAAATGCGTCACATTTTTGAGCTGAAACTTGGCTGAAAAGTTGTCCATACTATGAGGTATTTTCAGAAAAAAAATTAGCCCGATTGGAATGGGGGCATTTTTCACCGTCTTATCTGGAGAGGGCCTTTCAAAAAGAAAGAGAATACAAATTATTAATCTCACAAGACAAGTATTTGTGTGTTGAACGTATTCAATGTTGTCAACATTTTTATAGATTGTAGAAAGTTTAAACCTTCTTGCAGCTGAATTTCCGCCAATAATTAAGAACTTTAGTCGATTAAGGTTAGGTTTTGAATTATCGTCGCACTAGAGCTACACGAGGGCTATTGGCGACGGGCGTCGTATTTTAGAACCACAGTCAGGTGACGAGCCGGCACCTGAATAGGCACCCAACGCAACCGTTAAGGGAGACATCGTACGCAGTGTTAGGACTTTGAAGGATATTTAACGTGCACTCCCTTACGGGCATTATTCGTACACGGGGTATTATTCGTAGGATATTTTGGGCTGCACGGGCCGTTTATAGGTCGGCAGCTTTTTTTTGGCGATGCCCGTACCCGAACCTGGGACCTTCCACATGCTAAGCGAGTGCTTAACAGACTGGGCTCCCCAGCCCCCTTTAGTTGATTAAGACTATTCATAACTATGCATCTATTTAAGTTTTGGTATTTTATGAAAAAAAAGTCACAGGTTTTGCTAATTATATATACCGGTGACGTAAAATATTGGTTAACATTTTCTTAGTTATCACGCACACATATTAATATTCAGGAGAGCAATTATCTTCATTCAGGAAATTTTCTCGATTTAGTTGTCAAAAATGTTTTTGACAAATATTCATTAAACAAATCTCAGAAAATCTTTAAAATTATAGCAAATAATTCTCAAATAATACATCCGCTAAAAAGAATTCTATGATTGGTTAAGACCATATGGGTCATTTTCAAAAAATGTTACAAATGCTGTCCCTCAGGATTGATTGGATGTAGTATTTTATTATTATTATTTTTTTTTTTTTGGAATTTTCAGTTGTATAGTATAAAAGAGCACACTTTTAAGTTATTATTCCATTATCTGAAAATCAGAAAACAGTAAAATAGTTTAAAAAATGCATTAAAAATTGTATTTGGTTATGTAAGTTTGAATATCGTCGCACTAGAGCTACACGAGGGCTATTGGCGATTCACTTTAGAAAGAATTTAAATGGTAACTAATTCACTTTTAAGCGATCCTATGTGGACGAACTTTACATTAGAGACGTTCTTTAATAAAGGTCCTCCAATGTTTTTTACTAAAAAAAAATAGACATTCGTTTTTTAAAATTTACAAAAATACACTAATATGAACACAAGACATGAAATAATATAATTTTATATTACATTAAATGAAGATTGTGTAATTAATTGGATAATACTGCGTGGCCTAATGAAGTGATATTGGCTTAACTTGGCAACCAGTTTAACCACTATGGGACCGATTTCGGATAATCAATTAAAATTATTAATAACCTAAATTGAAAAAAAAAGTAGCACTATAGAAAAGTCGGTTTTGGACACGTATAATTTTGGACCTCCTTGGTCAAGCGATGAAAATGACCTGCTAGACTCAACGCAATATCAGGTTAGGTTAGGTTTGAATTATCGTCGCACTAGAGCTACACGAGGGCTATTGGCGACGGGCGTATTTTAGAACCAGTCACGCAATATCAGGATGGGAGGGCATTGGACTAAAGCACATCTAACGTGCATTTCACGCACTAGCCCCTTTACACGAGGCCATTTTTTTTTGGGGGGGGGGGACGAGCACAAAATAAAAAAACGTTTTGTTCTCTTAGAGGGAAGAGCCAGATGCCCCATTTTTCTCAAATAAGACAAAATAAATTTCTTTTCAAGAACATTAACTGAAAATGGAAAAAAAAAACCATAGGGAAAAATAATCAAGAATCAAATGTACGCAGAAACAGCATTTAGAAAACAAAATTCCAAGGTTTGAACAGAATCAGGACTATTATAATGATAGAGGAAAATCAGGGCCGGATTTAAACATTTGCCTCCTGTAGGCTACTTTCAATTTGCCGCCAGATATTGTTTTCATGACTTATTTTTCGTTCTACAGATTAGAATCATCTATGTGCGCCCTAAATCAAAAACGAAATAGGCGAATTTTTTAAACTGTTCTATTTTTCCTTCAACTTCCAAATCCGGGAGAGAATCTGTAATTGTCCTTACAACTACCATGTTCACTACTAAATATTATGAAGGTACTATATATGTTTACTATTATAATGTAAACTATTTGCATTTTTTCCGCAAAAAATTATTGTAAAGATACTAATATTTTTATGCCGAATGCCGCTTTCATTTGGACGCAAAATTTGCCGCCCCCAAAAATTTGCCGCTCTAGGCTACAGCCTACTTAACCTATTTAGAAATACGGCCCTGAGAAATATAGTTAAATCTTTCCCCTTTCTTTAAAACTAATTATTTCCTTTTCTTAATAATCTATATATATTTTTCTGTCAATAAAATTATTTTTTTACACCAGTTGACCCCCCAAAAAAGTGATTTTTTTATAATTTTTTTGGTTTCCCTCTAAAAAAAATTACTCAATTTTGACAGGTTTATTTTTTTAAAGACCGAGGGGAAAGCAATGTTGCTAATGAAGTCATCAGGGGAAAGACCATTCCTCCATGGGAAAGACTGACAATCTATGAATATAATGGCTCCATCTATACTCCGTTATCAGAAGGAATTTATTAAAATACATTTCAATTAATTTAACTACCGGGGGATAGATACTTATAAAACAGTGAATGTGTTAAAAATTAATATTTATGGCTACGAAAAATAAATCTTCGAGGTCTTAAAACATTGAAGTGTTAGAAATAAGAGGAAAGGGATGAGAAAAAAATTACCAAGTGTTTAAAATAATTTTTTAGAATCAGATTTTAGGAACAAAAATGTATTTTTCCATGTTTCTATTTAAAAAGCATTTTCTACAAAACTTGAAGCATTTGACAGTCAATGAAATATCGATTGGATATTTTTCAGTTTTCTAATATTAATAGCAATCTTATGTAGTTCAATGATAAAAAAATTTACCTATACATTTCTTACATTTAGATTTATGTAATAATTTACGAAACAATATTATTCATTTTATTAATAACATTTATGCAATGTACCCGGGCCCAGTAATTTTAAGGAATGTTAATGTTAATAATAGTGAAAATAACTTTAAAACTTTTTTTAAATCAAACAGGGATCACTAACATGGAATATATCAAACAAACATTTTACAAACCGGATTTGTGATATGTTTTGGGATGGTGCAAGTGACATTTGAAATAACATGTTTGAATATTTCAATTAAATGAAATTAACATGGGACATGAGATTTTTTATTACTGTCTAAACTTCGCGTTGTAGTTTTGACAAGGTTATTTTAGTTTTGCGTTATCGTCGCACTAGACATACACGAGGGCTTTCGGCGACGGGAGTCATAATTTAGAACCCCAGTCAAGTGACGAGCAGACACCCGAGTAGTCACCCAACACAACTGTTAAGGGCGACATCGTACGCAGCGTCGAGACTTTGGAGCATATTTAACGAGCACTTAATCTACACATGGTATTATTCGTCAGACATTTTTGGCTGCACGGGTCGTTTAAGGTCGGTAGTTATTTTCGCGATGCCCGGACCCGAACCTGGAACCTTCCGCATGCAAGGCTAATGCCTGACCGACTGGGCTCACCACCCTCTGTAGTTTTGATAAGACTGTTTTAAAAAAGTACTGGGACATGGAACAAAAAAAAAAGTAGTCATGTTCCTAATATTTTCATAGCATTTATGAAAATGAAAATTGTTTTCAAGGACCTACTTCCTTTTTGGAGATTAATTTGAACGGAGTTCGCAAGAAAAAACACCCATTTAATTAGTCAAGTTGGAAATTCTCTGCATTCTTAAAAAAATGTTGATTCGAAATAGTTATTCTTTTTAAAGTACGGAAAGTATTAGAGTTACAAGAGTGAAGTCTTGTTTTCATACGAGATGAAGAGTTTACACTTAATTATCAAAATAAGCTTTCAAAGTACTAAAGTCTTAAATTAACTTTTGGAATATTTGTTTTATTATTGTTCTTTTACTACACTAAAAGAAATACAATTGTTCGTTTATAATTTAATGCTCAGGGCGCTCTTAGGATGGCTAAGCCGGACATTAGTCCGGGGAGGCAACTAAAAAGTGCGGAATTTCGGTCGAGATGAGGGGAAAAAAATGAAAATGATAATTTAATTATGAACCGGGGATTAAGCTAGCAATTTTTTTTATTTTTAAAATTTCAGAATACGTTGAAGTAATAGTTTAGTTAAAAAATTTTATAAGTATTTTTAAGTTCTATCACATTGGCGATTCGCCAGTTCGGCATCGTAAAATAAATTTCAAATACTAGTTTACTTAGGTGAAGCTTAAAATATGTAATTTAAATAAGTTTCACTAATTGCGCTTTTAATGTTATTATAATCTTATTATCATACACGTTCTAAAATAAATGTAGTAATTATAAACTTTGATAAAGAAAGTTAGGAAATTATTAGTACTAAAACAGGAATTGGGTTTTTAAAGGTAATTGCTTGATTTTTCTAAACCTAAAAATTGTGAATTATAAAATGAACAATCGCATACCGTAAACCAAAATTATACTTTTTTGCTTCAAGTCAAATGTCACAAAAGTTACTAGCTAGGAAATAATGCTATAAATGATTTGTTTGTATAGAACTGCCATGGTTGTAGATGGTTAAATCAGAACACAACATAAATTTTATAATTGATAGACAATATGCGTAGCTCTCATTTAATTACTATTAGTTATTCGATTTTCATAACTCAATTATGGATTTTATTTATACCAATGAACATGGACGCAGCGAATACGAAATACATTTTTACCCAAGAATTTTTATTCGCAAGTATTAAGAAAACTGAATATCAAATAAAGGCAATAAAACTTAAATCATAAGTAACGACAATCCTAAAATTAACTCTAAGCATTATGACAACCCAGTCTCCCATCGCGAAACACATTTGACTTACGACAGCAATTTGAGCTGACGGATTAACAGTAGCTGAAGTCTTAATACCATCGATTATGCTGGGTTTTAGTTAAGGGGTCACAGGAGTCTTAAAAATGTGCAAAGAAGGAACTACAAAACATAGTTTGATCTTTCATGTCATTTTTGAACTACTCAATGTATAAATATAATTTTTTTATATGTAGTTCTACAACATTTATTTATTATAAAACAAGTTTTAAAATTTATGAAACTTTAGCCAAAACTAAAATAAATGATATTAAACATGAAGCTATTTGAACACATTGTGATTAGGCTTGCGCGGCAAATTGTGAGGTCAAACTTGAAAAAATGACCAAGAAAATGACTTTATATTGTACAAATATGTACATACTAGGACTTATACCTAAATTCTCAGCTCAATTTTAATTAGAAATTATTTTATGAACTTTTTTTCTAAAAAAAATTAATAAAAATTTAAAAATTTTGATTTTAAATTTTTTTAAAAATAATTTCTAATTAAAATTGAGCTGAGAATTTAGGTATAAGTCTTTGTTTGTACATATTTGTACAATATAAAGTCATTTTCTTGGTCATTTTTTTCAATTTTGACCTCACAATTTGCCGCGCAAGCCTAATCACAATGTGTTCAAATAGCTTCATGTTTAATATCATTTATTTTAGTTTTTGCTAAAGTTTCATAAATTTTAAAACTTGTTTCATAATTAACAAATCTTGTAGAATTACATATAAAAAAATTATACTTATACATTGAGTAGTTAAAAAATTACATGAAAGATCAAACTATGCTTTGTAGTATCTTCTTTGCACATTTTTAAGACTCCTGTGACCCCTTTAGTTGCTTCGAGAGACGGAAAGGTGGAAGCTTGATAAACGTCGAGGAATAATTAATAGTGTATCGACGAGTATGTTGGTAGTAACGTTTGAGAATTGCTAGTATATGGGTATACAATGTTCAGAAAAACGTTATTTTAAATTGGTACTAGTACTTCACTTTTCAATATTTAGATATTAAAATTACTCGGTATATTTTTTTAAAATACAGTTTACTTTGAAATTTTACAATATTACTACTTGTTTATCTGAAGCTTGGTTTGATTACAGTTGCAATAAAGCTAACATTGAACTTACTCATGTGCATCTTCTGCTGGCAGAAGATCAGCCCATGTGTGATGTCCTCTAAGTGTTTACCACATCTTAGTACACTATCCGGCTTTCACACCAAGCAGACTTAAATATTTTAAAATTTTAAACCCATCTAACCATCAGATTTTAACTCATCCCCCATATAATGCATTGTTTAATTTTTGGTTGATATTGGCTATTATTCTTTGATTTAAATGTGTCACTGTTCTTAAATGTTATGTGCTGCTTTTAATAATTATTTCAGACTTTTTATTAAAAAAAACCTGGGTATTTGATTTTAGATGTCCAATTCTTTTAAAATGTATTGTGTTTTAAAACAGGTTAAAAAAACAACCATAAAAGTAAAACCTAGTGTTTGGCGCAGTATGGCCTTAAAGATCTTGCGCCATAAAAACCAAACATCCATCCATCCAAAGCTAACATTGGGCTATTGGAGAGCTAACATTGGGCTATTGGAGAAAGGCCTCTTAGTTTTGAATTTTGGTCGAGTATATTGATGCCGACGACTGACCACCCAATGCAACATACACTCCGTGCCAACCTAACTTGGGCAAAAACAGAGTAAAAAAAGGTAGAGAGAAAAGCACGGTTGGACCGTTAGTTGGAAACTCTAGTGATTGATACGAAAAAGAAAATTATTTATAAGAATCAGTTCGTTAAAAAGAAAAATAACCCTTCAATATGTTTAAAAGAATATGTTTCGATTCTCGGGAGTGAAAAGGTTAACTTGAAACCTTCAAGTATAAGTTTCCCACAGGTGTTCCTTATGAGGCAATTTATAAACTACTGCGAGTATAATTTATTTGCGCGAAAGCATCTGCAAGAAAATCTATTATCACGAATCGCCAAGAATACAGTATTCAGAAATTCAATTTGGAATGTACAGACTGCGGATATTCTTTTTGTGTCGGCTTCCTGAGTCTCTATTTGCTGATTATTATTCTGAAAAAAAAATAACTATTCGGAATCTAGACTTTTCTTTACCCGAGAAATTTCTGAGAGATAAATAATTCGTGCTTAAAAAGAAAGTTTTCTCTAGCTAAACTAACAGAAATCTTTAACATCAATTTAGGTGGTAAAGATTTCTATTAGACAACATTGATCTATAATGTGTACTATTCGTTAAATAAGTTTACCTCAAATCATTATTATCGTATTTTACACAATTATAAAACAATTTGTAGTGATATCTTAGATTTGCTTGATAACTCTATTGAAACTATGTTTAGATAATTATGGATATTTATTATTTATAAGAATAAATTGATTATTTTTTTATGGGAAAATATAGTCAAGTAAGAAAACATTAAACTTTAAATAATTTTATACTGCAAAAATTTAATTCGGATTAGAAAAATACGATTGATAAATCTTAATGGAATATTGTAAAAAAACAAATCAATAAAATCAAGACAGTTAATAAAAACTACAAATACTGAACTCTAATTTAGCTTTAACATTTCTACCCAACTTACAAAATCAATTTCAAACTTTAATAACATATTTTTAACTTACATTTGTAAAACTAGTTTTACCAAATTAAATTCTTTAAAGACATTTATTTTATCTTAGTAACTTCTGTTCACAGAAAAGTTAGCCTTTTCTAACTCACAAAAAAAAATATCATTCAAGCAACAGAAGGATTCAAAATCTAACATTTTTGCAACATAAGCCAAATGCAATAAATTTTAACAATCACATCTGAAATTCGAGAACAAAGGATAGAACCAATTTTTATTGCGAATATCGAATCCATATCATAAAAAATATTTTCTCCACGAATAGATTCCGAGTAGGTCCTAGTCTTACAAGAAAAAAGTCCTAGCATTTTTGGAGATCGACAAAGATGCTATCGAATACGCTACGACTTCCTAAGGCAGTATCAGAAGATTTTAAATGGCAATTCAACTAGTATTTATTTCAATGGGATACAAAGTACAGTGGACTGTAGTAAACTTTTCTTTTAAAATTTGGCTCGAAAAATTACAAATATTCGGTTTAGAAAAATAGGGTAATTTCATTTGTATTAGTTTTTCAAATAGATTTAGGGTAACTTAGTTTTAATTTGGGTAGTACTAAAAATAATTATAACTTTTTTTTAGGTTTTTATTTTAGTTCTTAAAATTTATGTGCAAATTGGAAAATTTTATAACTTAGATTAATTTAAAGAAAACTTATTACTATAAATATAAAAGGAGAATGACTTTGTTATCAAGTCGTTAAAGGGGCCAGCGACATTTACTTTACAAAGCCTTGTAATCAAATATTAGGGACTGTTCCACAATTAAGTACAAATTAAAGTTTTCAAGCTGTAAAACTTTGGAGCTTAAGAGTTCCGTAAAGATGGTGTAGGTTGGCAAAAATGCTGCCAATGTGTTTACGAAGTAACCTTGTGTGATAGTACACCGCAAAGTCGGAGAAAGCTTCAAGCTACTGCTACTATTCCAAATTTTTACAGAGTATACGAATGTCTTACGAAATTTGTAAGTTCCCTATACCATACAATCATCTCAAAGAAAGACTCCAGATTTGTAAGACCTTTAAAACGTTATAACAATTTATAAACTTAAAAATCCATATAATATTAATAATACATCTGCTTCAATAATAAATTATGAATGTGTTTGTACATTTCAAATTCCGATAAAGCAGCTTTAGAAAAAATTACCATTTTTCAAAAATAAAATTATGAAAAGATTTTTTTTATTCTAAAGATTTTTTTACCTCCATAAACATGTTACTTATAAGATTTTTTTAAAAAGTGACTTATTACGCTTAGAAAACGAAAATTATTGATAAAATCAGTCATTTCATAACATTAATGTCGGGAAAATTATACATGTCTGCATTTCTTTCTCATTTTTTTCAAAACCTATTTTTATTAACTTAAGGTAGGCGAATACCCAAAATTCTAAAAATTTTACTATTATTTTAATCTTTTCCAAATTTGGCATATTGATTTCAAATATAATGAGCAATGCTTTTTAGGCAATTTTTTTATTTAAATATAATTGATTTATTTTAAACGGTGTTTTTCACCTAAAAAAAAGGGGTTTGCGCCAACACTTCTAGTATAAAAAGTTTTACATTAATTTACCTGAAATTTTTTACAGATGCTATTTCAATATATATCTGTGCCATGAACCTCTAACATCAGGTGTAAATATACAAGTTTTTTTTTTTTAAATGTCCAAGTGTAAGTTAATCGAAAAAAATCCTTTTTTTGTGGTTAATTTATAACATTTTTCTTAATTACTTCTTTTCTTGTAATTTGTATGCAACTCTAGAGGGTCATTGCATGCATCAGTTCAAAACGAAGAATTTAACACATAATTAATGTTCATAGGATGAAAATTCAATGTGGTAGACTTGTTAGCGTAAACCTCCTTTTTTAGTAGAAAAACACCGTTTAAAATAAATAAATTATAAGTAAATTTAAAAAAAATGCCTAAATAGTATTATTCATTATATTTGAAATCAGTATGCCAAATTTGGAAAAGATTAAAGCAATAGTAAAAATTTTAGAATTTTGGGAAGGTAGGCGAATACCCAAAATTTCCCAAAATTCTAAAATTTTTACTATTGCTTTATTCTTTTAAAAATTTGGCATAGTTATTTCAAATATAATAAATATTACTATTTAGGCTTTTGTTTGTATTTAAATATAATTTATTTATTTTAAACGGTGTTTTTCTACTAAAAAAAGAGGTTTACGCCAACAAGTCTGCCACATTGAATTTTCATCCTATGAACATTTATTACGTGAGTAAAAATTTTAGAATTTTGGGTATTCGCCTACCTTAAGAAAATCGTACTTTGAAAAAGCTTTGACTTAAGTTGGATGAGAAACAAATATCAATTTAACTCATTGTTGATGGTCTAACTTTTTTAAAAATACATTCATTGGTATTTCACACTAACTTCATAAATCTAGATTCAAAATTATCTGAAAAGTCGTATTATTTTCACAATATAACTCTATGTCATCAATTAACTTTTGGTAGAATAAAATAATTATTCTCGCATAAATTATATGAATGTTAACTCTTCATTTTCAAAAATGTAATTGTAAGTTGTAAAAAAAATGGGAAAACCAAATAAAGTTGGAGATTGTGTTTTTGTTTGAACTTTATTTTTAGATAATTCACTTCTCAAATATGTCAATTCAATTACTACAGATTTTAGCATATTGCTTTGTCGTGCTTTAATTAGTTAATTTTATTAGACATTTAACGCCTTTTATTGTAATTATTTCAAAATTCACTGTAGACTTAACTCATTACGGACGATTGGCTAGAAAATTTGCCTTGTTAAAATAAGCTTTCTATTTAAGTTTATGTAAAAACAAAACGTAAGCCGACCATAAAGCTGTCAAGCAATATATGTTGGATAAGTTAGGTTAGACTAAAAACGAATATAAAAAACTTAATGTTTCTTATTTAGCAAGGAAGATGTTAATGGTATTCACAAAATGGGCCGGTAATGGATTAAGGGGTCATAGGAGTCTTAAAAATGTGCAAAGAAGGTACTACAAAGTATAGTTTGATCTTTCATGTAATTTTTTAACTACTCAATATTTTAGTATAATTTTTTTATATGTAATTCTATAAGATTTATTTCCACCGCGAAGGTGCTCCCACTTTGTAGTAGTGCGGTGGCTTGCGTGTGTTGTTGATCCCGAGAGCTACGTCGGCGGTAGCTTAGCTACTGGCAGGGTCACCCATGCCGGACAGGTCGGAGGGGAGACATCAGACCAAGAGGAACACCCTGGTCCTCCAGGTTGGGGGTTGGGCGTGGGGCTAACGACCCTGCACCGGAAAAAACCACTGTTACGAAACCTCTAATAACACAGCAAAACTGGACCGATAACTTGGCGACGACTGGAAAACGGATTAGGTATATGAAAACAAGGACCGGAAAAAGTGGCGCTGTGTGCTAAAGGAGGCCAAGGTCCTTCATGGACTGTAGTGCCGAGGAGTAAGTAAGTATAAGATTTATTTAATATAAAACAAATTTTAAAATTTATGAAACTTTAGCCGAAACTAAAATAAATGATATTAAACATGAAGCTATTTGAACACATTGTGATTAGGCTTGCGCGGCAAATTGTGAGGGCAAAATTGAATAAATGACCAAGAAAATGACTTTGTTTGTACATATTTGTACAATATAAAGCCATTTTCTTGGTCATTTTTTCAATTTTGACCTCACAATTTGCCGCGCAAGCCTAATCACAATGTGTTCAAATAGCTTCATGTTTAATATCATTTATTTTAGTTTTGGCTAAAGTTTCATAAATTTTAAAACTTGTTTTATAATAAATAAATCTTGTAGAATTACACATAAAAAAATTATACTTATACATTGAGTAGTTCAAAAATGACATGAAAGATCAAACTATGTTTTGTAGTACCTTCTTTGCACATTTTTAAGACTCCTGTGACCCCTTAAGTTTATGTAAAAACAAAACGTAAGCCGACCATAAAGCTGAGCAATATATGTTGGATAAGTTAGGTTAGACTAAAAACGAATATAAAAAACTTAATGTTTCTTATTTAGCAAGGAAGATGTTAATGGTATTCACAAAATGGTCCGGTAATTTATTAAACTAGTTTATACGACTAAAAATATATTAATTAAAATAAGATCCAGCAGGCAGTATATTTGTGGTTGGTTAATGAGTGAGTTAATGTCAAAACAAGACTCCATTAAAAATATACAAAGAGTTAAAAGCAAAAATGTTCATCATTGATTTACGGCTTATTAGACAAGTTAAAATTTTTATAAGGTCCTATAGTAGACTTGATATTTACGACATATGTAATCCCCAAGAAAGTGAGTCCTAGGCCAAAATAGGCAACTCAGCGTTGACATTGAATCCGGTAACACTTCTAATGTGTGATTACTCGAAGATGTCAACTTGTACCTTTGTTCTGAAAAAGAGCTTTTGTTTTAATAGTTAGTGTTAGCGCTACGAAGTTGTTTTTATAACGAAAAGTATCGGAAGAAAGCTTACTTTTGGATTTTTTTGTTGTCCCTATAGATACAGTTTCGAAAGTGTTACGATGGGCATTTTTTTTAAAAAACTTATCGGGTAAGTTTATTTTGTTAAAAAAACGTGGACTTGCCATCAAAATAGAAACTTATTTGGATGCATATAATGGGATAGATCTTTTAACAGAAGATGTGCGTTGATGTACCATATAATGCTATATAAAGTTATGATATCCAAATAGGTAAGCTTTTTCTAAAACTTAACGATTCCAAAAATAATTGATTATTTTGGTAATATGCTAAAAAGAATTTGTAACGCATATAAATTCAAGACTCAATGTAAAAATCATGTTTACCTAACTATTTACTATGTTTTTTTTAAAAATTCAGGAGTAAATTCAAACAATAACCACTATTGTGACTAATAATTATGAATTGCATGATGTTTGCGTAAACAAATACCGCAGTCATTTGAAGACATATATAATTCCAAAGAAAAACGTTGAGCATATTTCATTCATTGAAAGTTGGCTGCGGCAATTTGCATTTTTTTTAGTTGACTTGCTACGCTTTCATATCACGAATATTTTTTATGAACTAATGTGGAATAAAAATTAATCGATTTATCCCAATTTCTAACTCTAACTGTATTATAACATTTCTTTTAGTTTATTAATGTATGGTCAAAACACAAATGTACTTCAAATAGAGAATGTGAGCATTTTATTATTCCCGTTTTAAAATACATTTAAATCAAACTTTTTAAAAAAAAATCAATAAAGAATAGTTGAAATTTTAGCAGCTATCCAAATTGATCTGTTATATAAAAGTACATATTAATACATTTTGTAATAAATTTACACTTATGATTTTTATTTACAAATTTTAAATGTTTTAAGGCATGAAATTATAACCCCCCTCCCTTAAAGTATGCACTAAAAAAATTCTTACTTATTTTCCGTAATTGATTGCTTAACTACTGAAGCGTAAACAAAACATCTCAAAACTCACCAAAGCATAATTCATAAAATAAATAAAAGTTAGGTTTCAATGATACTTACATTGGAAATTGTTGAATTTATTTCTTTAGTTTAAAAATTGCATTTGTTTTTCCAAGTAATTGAATCAAATTAACGCTTGATTTATAAGGGGAATTTACATTTTGGGAACTTATCACAAACAATTTTATAAAAAAATATTTAAAAACTTTATTTAATATTTTGGAGAATTATAATAGTTGAAAAGTTTAAACTTAAGTTAAGGCCAGAAAAAAATAACATAATTATATAATAGTATAAAGATTTTCTCTATTAGGGAGTACCTAACACTTGTTTAAGAAGTTGATTAAGATGAACAAAGTTAATTTTGATAAATATAGAAAAAAAAAATCTAGAATATATTTGTTGTCACCCTGATATAATACAGATCTCTTTTACATTTAATGGATTTTCCTGCAATAAATCAAATTTTAAATAATATACACAATAAAAATGTCAAAGCATGTGTTCACTCCAAAACAGAATAAGTAAACCTTATGAATATACCAAATTAAATGCAAATGTATGACTTCATACAAAAAACAAATGACTTCAGGCAATTTAATTAAAATGAATGCTTCATTTTAAAAGCAGCGGAAAAATAATTTCTCATAAAAATTGCACACATCAAGTAAATAATTCATTTTTTAAAAGACACACAGGATGTTTGATGTTTAAAAGCAACCACAAGTTGAAAAAAATATTTAAAGTATAAGGTATACCATAGCATAACTTTTTAAACTAAATTGAAACCATTTTTATTTGCAGTAGATATATGGTTAAACTGAAGAATTATTTTTAAGGCAATTTAAAAGTTATTTACTAATTATATTTATATAAATAGAAGAGTTTTAACAAATTCAAATCTCAAAGCCAGAGGGGTAAGCCGATATATTTTCAATTTTTAAGAAATTGTAAAACTGTTATGTTTTTAAGGCTAGTCTAAGGAATTGTACTTAATTAAATGAATGTTTAACTTGACAAGAACTATTTCTGAGGATAGCTTTAACTTTAATTCTCAATTCAAACAGCAAAAGTAAACTCATTTTTTAGAGCTTTAATTCCTGCTACAGACTTCCAATTTGATAGCATATTTATATTTGGAACAAGGGAAGAGGCAGCCTAAACTGTTTATAGATCAATGTTATGTTCTCCATTCAACAGCTTAAGCAATAATTCTAACTCTGACCATGGATATTCTTTTAATTTATAGAAATTAACATAGGGTAGACTAACCAGTGAATGAACGTTTAAGGCGTCACGTTCGCCAGTGAATGAACACCAAGATATAATGACCAGGAAAACCAACCATTGATTGTCAGATAGCTTCCTACACTCTTAAAACAAACGAGCGAATTTAACTCAATCTGAGTAATTTTCACTCCTCCAGTCTTGAAAATGCGCTTCTCCGAAAGGAGTGGATCCTTTGTGTGTTAAACCTCCAACAGGATCACTCCAAACGAGTGATTTTAACTCAGTCTGAGTTAATATTCACTCCTGTCCAGTGTCGAAAATGCACTTCTCCAACTGGAGTGGATTTCACTCTTTTGTTTTAAGAGTGTAGATCAATGTTATGTTCTCCATTCAACAGCTTAAACAATAATTCTAACTCTGACCATAGAATTTTTTTTTAATTTATTAGAAATTAATATATAAGTAAAGACAAAGAACCAACCTGAAGTGCCCTCTTGGTTTGGGGCCACTACTTGCACTGCCTGGATAAGTTACAAAGCCAACGTCACCAGATATTTTCGGTGATTCTAAAAAAAAAAAAATATATATTAGAAAGCCGGTCTATGATTATAAAATTGTACACCTATGATGTTATGAACATTTAATAAGCGTTGAATAAAAATAAATACCAGAAGTTTATTGAAACGAAATTTTACCTCAGCATTTGTGCGATCAACTAATGCATGACATACTACTTATACGTCAAGCTTAAAATCTTATATTTTTTACTTTTACAAAAGCGAAGGTTTTAACCGTTATAATAAATGTATTAAAGTTCATTGAATTACATCCAGAAATTTTTATAAGCAGTAGATAGACTTTAGAGTATTAGAGTAAACTATAGTAGAAATTTAGTATTAAATCAAAAGAGAACAATTAAAAATAAAAAAAAGAATTAAAATCTTGTTCATTTATAATACTGAATCCTGCTGCTAATTAAATGCATCTTTTAATACCAAGTAAATTATCGTTTTTTCTAGATATACATATTTAAAAAAAATGTCAGCGGCCCTTATTTTACATTAAAAATATTTTTCGAGCATAGAGCTTTCTTAAAAGAAGTTTTTAGATTCATTATTTTAAATATAGGACACATAATAAAAAAACGAGCTAATTAAGGTGGGTTTTTATTAAAAAAAATATGTTAAATATTTGGAATTTTTTTGGATGGCTAGATAGGAAGTTTTTTTCTTTCGAAAATATGTTGTTAGTTTAATAAATGGAAACAGAAGAAGTTCTAAAGCAAGCAGAATCAAATCTCTTTGAAAAGCTTTGCCGCCAAAGGGAATTAAGTTAATTTTGAAAATAGTAATCTTTTGTTTAATGTTATTTGAAATTAATAATAAGAGTCTATAAAATGAAAAACATTTCAAAATAATTATGAATAGCAATTTAAAAAATTAAATGTACTAATATCATTTAAACGAAAATAATGAAATGTTTAATAGAATTCGCTTTTTTAAATTAAAACGATTGCAGACTTGTTTTAAATAAAGTTCTTCTAAACTATACAGGAATAATATGCAAATAAAAGTGTTAGAATGAAAAGATATTTATAAATAATATTCTTATTTATAGCTTGGAAAACATATTAAAGTACTATAGAATAGCAAGATATGCAATCGGCTTACAATAACACAGATTTAAGTGGGGAAGCCATTTTCTTGATAAGATTAGATAAAGGAGGTAAACAAGCTAATTATCTTTACTTTTTGGAGAATAAGTGAATAAAGTATCAATGGCGCCAGTGTAAATATTTTAAATTTCCCAAGAAAAAAAGCCGTTTAGAATATACAGTAGATACGATTTTGTGAAATACATTTTATAAATATTTTTGATTTTAATTACAGTAGACATAACACATTTTTAATATGCTTCACCGACCGCTTATAGGCTGCAATTTGATTTATTTTTGATGTTCAAGATTCAAATAAAAAATAGATACACAGAAACGTTGTGATGCATAAACATAAAAAAAAAACGTGTGAAATGCCCGGTAATAATTTTGCTTTTTATAAGAGCACGTATAGAATTCACAATACTTTTGACTTGAGTATTTATTACTTTTAATTTCATGTGACATTGAAACAAATATACACAGCAAATTACCACCTGTGGAACAAATCTTTTCAAAGGTCCAAGATAAGTTTTTCTATTATGCCTTTGAAAGCTTACTCTATTATGCTGCGTGACAGGAAGTAATTTCGCAACCAAATATAAATTGCGTCACAATGAAAATTCACAAATGAAAGAGAAAGAGGGAGTACAAGTCAAAACAGACTGGGAACACTTTCCACGGGACAAGTTATGAAAAATAAACTAGACCTTAATTCAGAAGGCTGTTGCGCCACAACTTCCAACTCGCAGCAAATGGTTCCAGGGTTAGGGTACTTGATTGACTAAGATCCGCCGAAAGCTGATCCGGACTGCACAATTTTGGAAGCAGCTTGGAACAGCTTCGAATATCTTCTCAAAAAGAAAAATTAGTGTGTCACAATCAGTGGGCAGGGAAGTTGTGTCAAGTGATGAGCCCTTTACAACGTCTACGCAGCATCCTTTCGAGAAATGTGATAAAGCACCGACTTCCTCTTCCGAGACTGACGAGTCAAGAAAATATGATCAAATTACACTTGGTTTTGACATGATTCAAGACATTTTTTATTGGTTTGGATTCTGAAATTGGCTACCAATGTAATGGCTAAAACCAGGGATTGGAAAGTTATTTAAAAAAGTAACTTAGTTGATTAAAACAGTAACTGTTACAGTTAGTTAATATAAAGTAACTAGTTACAAATACTTCAGACGAAAAGCAGCTAATTAGTTACATTTAGAAATTTCAAGTTTCAAGCAAGAAAAAGTGGAATTTAGCTCTCTTTACGTTTTTCAAAAAGAACCAAGACCAGAAAAAATGGACAGCTGGAAAAAATTAAGAACGAAAATTCAACGTTGTTAAAATTTACATTTTAAATGATTAAATTTAAGCCGAACTGCGCCGAAGCAATCGTCGCTAGAAGTAACAGAAAAGAAAAACAATTTCGCTTTTTGTTACCGCTTAAAGTAACTAAGTTGCAGTTACTTTCGGAAATCTAACGGCGTTACCTTTAAAAAAAGCAACCGTTCGAGGTAACGGCGTTACAAGCAACGCGTTACTCTAATCCCTGGTTAAAAATATGTATATACTACTTTTAAAGACAAACAATCTTCCCATTTAATTAACAAGAAAATTAAATTTTTGTTTAATATTTCCATGGTTTCCACTTCAAATGCTCGAACAAACCTAATTTAAAATAAAAATAAACTCGAAGTCATATTTATTTTTGTGACATAAATCAGTCTGGAATGACTTCATAGTATATATCACAATAGTTCCGATAGCTTATTGAAAAAGTGTCCATTTCAAGTTTTAAATCTTTTCATAGATAATCTGGTCATTTTCAATTTACTTCAGGGTTTATCAATGTACAATTGTATAAAGAAATCAAAATACGAATTATAGATTGTTTATTCACAAATTCCTTGTTCGAAAAAATAAAAATATATGCCAAGTTGCGATTTTATTTTTAGAGTAATTTTTCAAAACTTTCATTCTTCGAACTGATAATTTAAGAAAACGATAAGAAATTTTAAATTTGCGGCTAAAAGTTAAATTTACAACCTTAAAACAAATGCTGTGCTTGGTGATTTTGTTTCTAAGGTTAATATATCATAGGTAAAAGTTACTGTTACAAACTTAATTGTTATTGCTTCATAAAATCTTATGTAATTGTTTAATATCGAAACAAGGAAACGTCTAAGATTTAATTTATTATGGCTGAAATTACAGTCAACAAAACATTAGGTTTGTAGGTTTGTTCACCGTCTTACAAAACATTAGGTTACAAACACAATTTTTCCTCTTTCACAGCAACAAAATACTCAGTATTTGTGGAAATAATTTAAGTTTTGAACTGCTTTTATTTTTATGGATTTAATAAACGTTGCTTTTTTTAACGCTTTGAACTGCTTTTATTTTTATGGATTTAATAAACGTTGCTTTTTTTTAACGCTTTGAACTAGTTTTTAAGAAATATCATTAGAAAACCGATTTTTACACATAAAATATCTCACCAAAAAAAACCCCCGCCATGTTAACTATATGACAGAAGAGTCACTTTTCTGAGTAATTTGCTGTGTAACTGCTGGCCTTGGATTTGTGAAAGTGTATAAATAACGATTTTCGATAAACAGTCTGTATTGTAAATTGTATGCGTGTTTTTGGTTTTAGCTAGACACGCTATATTGCCTTTACTTAGAACTAGTTAAAACAATCCAAATAGTCATAAAACATTTTTAACATTATTAACTTAGAAGAGTGTCACAATCGGTTTTTTATTGCTGTTGCGGAAAGTATACAAGTCAAGTAATGTTTCGTTTCTCACTTGCAAGTACTGAGTGAACGAAATTGGTTAGTCACCAATGTAGCGTGGTTTAAAAGTAAAGTAATATCTCTAGGTCTTGTTTTGGTATCTAAAGCTAAAGCTTAATTACAATAATTCAATTTTATTTTTTTCTTTAATTGCAACATTAAAATAAATATGAAATAGAATAAAAACTAATATCTTATCCAGATTTTTCTTTTGTAACATTCCTCATCTATTTAACCCTCTAATGCATACTGTTGCCATATGGCAACAATCAACATAATCCACTTTATTGTATCAAAGTAGAGCTCCCTCGCGACAAATCTGTGTTTTTTCATCAATTACATTCCATTTTGAAGTTTAACCCTTTCAGTCCCAGTGATGCCATTTGGCATCATCACTTTCAATATTTTTTTCAAAATGTCTAGTTCCCGCTATGACATCCAAACACACATCATTCGATTCTTCACACTTTGTTCAACCAGACAAAATTTTACTTTAATCTCAATAGAAGTCAGAACTACTATTTTTTTTATTTAGAAAATAGTCAACAAGCGTTTCTCCTGAATTTTGATAAGTTCACTTCAGTTCTACATATTTAAAACACAATTTAAACTATTTCGGTTAAAATAGTAACTAATTTTTTTTTAATAATATGGTCAGATACCTTAAAATATATAACTCGAAGTGTTTTTAGGTAATATATATATATTTATTTTGTTGTTTTCCACAGTTAAAGAATTTTGGCATTGTTTCAAAAACCATATAAAAAATTTAAATGGATTTATTTTCTTATGGAATTCGTATATTTGACCTAAAATAAGCTTATTTTGTGAATATCAGATGTTTCTGTAGTGTAGTAAATTTTTGGGACTGAAAGGGTTAAGTTACTAATAACCTTCATAGATGACAGTAGTAAAAGTGTATTCAAAATTAAAGAGTGAAGTTATTAACTATTGTGAAATTACGTCTTTGGCAGTATTCAAAGTATAATAATATTAGTACTAAATTACAAATAAGTTGTTTTGAAAAAATTATTATAGTTCAAGAGGGTTATTTTAAAATATATTTAGTAGTTTTCGAATCATTCTTATCAAAATGGGAATTTTGTAGTTGATTTTTGCTATGTGCACAAATTTTAAAAATTGAAATTATTTAAATTCCAATGGAGTTAATTTTGTTCAGTATTTTTCCCGTAATGTATGAGTATTAAAGATACAAATATATTTTTTCGGGATGAAAAAAAATTCATGCATTACAGGGTTAAAGACAGATTTCCCTTTTCCTAAACATTCGTCATTCTTTTATCGATACTATTTATTAAGGAATGGAATTGTCCCAATTTCTTTTACTATTATTCTACGATACTATTTTTCAATAGTATAACTAACAAATTAAACTGGTTTTGAAAAAGGATATTAATAAGAATGTAACTCAACTTTACAAAAACTTCATCTGTCTTCTTGGGACTTTTGTAGCAATGTATTAAAAAACTATGCTCTGTACTTGATACATTTTGGCAAAGTATGTAGTGTTTTAAACATTAACTTCAGGATCCAGCTAAAGATAGGCAATTCAAGTAATGTAAATAAACACAAAAGGTAATACAGTAGGTGTGATACCACCAGCAGCAGCACACGATTTTGTATGACTTCGTGCTACTTTGCCAATATCACATTGTATTAATGGTCTGAAATATACAATAAAAAGGAAATTAACAATAGAGGCGATTGCGTGCAATTACTGACAAATACCTTTTATTTCCCGTGAACAATTTCTAAGCTACTTGCGATTAAAAAGTAAAACATTAAAGAACCGATAGAAAAAAGGCATTGTCTGCGTTACAATATCGTTGGCCTAGAGAGCGAAAATGTCAAGTTTATTTGGGATAGGAAATATTTAGTGATATGTTTGGCAGTAGCTTTGGCGATAAAGACTGGAAGGTGTCAAAAGAGTTTGATAGAACATACCAAGGTCGAAATGGTGATTACGTACTTGTAAAAAAAAATCTACCATTTCGCTGCGGTTAAGTTTTGTTCGACACAGTAAACTCACGCATTGTAACTTTAAAACGTGGTCTAGTAGAACGCGGTTTGCACTAGTGCATATAGTGTTTTACAGGTAAGGAAGAAATCGATGAATAAAAGCTAACAACACAAAAAGTATCCCAATGTGTCCATTTCCCATAATTATGGATAAACAAGTTCCAGACTGAATATTTTTCTTAATATTATAAACGCATTAAATTATGAGACTGTGTGATAGGTTTCTCCAATTGAAAGTAATTATTTTTTTCGATTTTTATTAAATCAAGTTTTACGTACTTGACATTTTTGCGCGTTAGTTTAACGATATCTAAGGCAACGAATTTTTTTCAGTTTCGCGTTAAAATGTTACTCAGCAACGGCTAACTATCCGAAAATATCACATGAAATTTGGAAAATTTCTTATTTTATCGAATTATATACTTTTCAAAAGATTATTTTTTTATTCTGTCTCCTTCAATTCTCTTGATAGAACCTACACAGCTACCGTTACAAAAATCGATGGGTAAAATATCGATCTAAATGGAACGCGAAATCTCATCTCATTCGGAATAGCCTTCATTTCAAATGCCCCGTTCAAAAAATAATTTTAAAACACTAGCTTTAAAAAATAAAACATTTTTTTAGAAGAATAACAGAAGCCGAATCCTTAATGTTATATATATGCTAATTTAGTTTCAATTGAGCAATATTAACTAGAAACTCAAATATTATGATTAACTCCATCTATTGTATTTCTTAGAGTTAAAATAAAAAAAAGGCCCTACTTAGTAATGCTAAAAAGCTTGAATGGGATAATTTATAAAAACAATAGCTTTTCTTTGTTCTCTTACAGACAGAACTCAAAAATGCATTAGAAACTAGGTTATAAACAACTCGACCAGAGCGAATTTTCGGTCTTGAGGATGCATTTGGTAATTTTAGATATACTACATAGAACAAGCAAGTTTCAGTTTCAAAGTCTAAATAAATTATTAGTCTATCAGAAACTTTGCAATGGAAAAATAAGCAAGTAAAATTAAATTTCCGTTTTCAATGAAACCTGTAATGGTAGAATAAAAATCTAATTACGTTATATCGTGCAAAAATTTGATGTTTCTATAGAGCTCTACTAC